>JASDQU010241077.1:70340-82280 GCA_032191745.1 Picea mariana | reverse complement strand
CATGGATGAGGATGTGCAAAGCTCAGTCATTAAAAATATTTATAAGATCATGGGGTGTATGGAGGAATACATCAACCCCACCGCATATGGAGAGTTAAGCTAGATAATTTTCAAGTCTTATGAAATAGAATTGGAGGATTCCATTGAGAGGTGGAAAAATAATCTCTACGAAATATTGACAAGGAGGTGCTCGCATATCACTACAGAAGAGCACGTGGAATACTTTGACTCCTATTGGTATGATGGTTCTAGCTGGTAGACACATTGATTACATGGATATAGCACATTCCTGAGTACCAAAGTCCTTACACACTTGACACAGTACTTATAGGAATTCCTACATGATGATGGGTTGATCACTGCCAACCTTACCAAGAATGGGTAACCGTGGAAGAGGATATGCATGAACGATTCAGAATTAGGGAAACTATACCTCACATCACTTATCATTGTGCAAGAGGATGATTAGCCAAGGAATGGAAAAGCTTTGATGTGCTTTCCCACACCCTTACCCCATACAACCACTACCAAAGTTTTTTGTTGAACTAACATGGAAACCACCTGCACCCACTCTAGAAACATCTTTCCAATTCCTACACCTCGACAAATCATTCAAAGAAATCCCATCATTTTTCCCCAACCTCATGGAGAAACCATATGATATAGATATTATTATGGATAATCACTTTCATCAATGGATATTGTAGGAACCGAAAGGGCTTGATGCCAAGAACCTTGGTCGAAATCTAATCAAAGGAATAACTATTAGGATATGTTGTGACCCACTAGGGGCCACTACAATTAAATAACCTAAAAAGGTAAATCAATTCGGGGTGCAAAAAATACATGCATGATTCCCCCAACATATAAGACCCACGTATGTGCAACAATGTCCATACTATTATTACTAATTATGAGCTATTGGTGACAACATATTTCCATACAAGTCCTTGAATCATAGTGATAAATATGACAGGACTTTCCAGGTATCATCGGTAATAGAGAATTAGACAGTCCAATGGCAGGAGGACGATGGACCTCATTCCACATTCAATGCAACTTTCAATTTCACCACTTAGTGAGATGTTCAACGTTCTAATCCTACTAACCAATCGTCATCCAACTTCATTCACACATGCAGACAGGATCATTGGACAATCTTCCTGTGTCCCTAGAATATGTAAGCATGGTCGACCCTATAACACAAGTACAAATTCTGGGCTCTGATGACCAATTCACGCAAATCTCAAAAGGAATTCATAGTATATAAGCTCATCGAAAGGTAAAGGAAATCCACTTTCATCATATTCCCCAAGATACAAGTACAAAGTATGTTATGTCACCTCATTCAACAAGGGATATCCTCAGGACGACAAATCAACACTAGGATCTCTCTGACTACCACACTTTGCCTCCATATTCTAAGTATTATAGCTAACCTCGTCTAGATTACCCCCTTCTCCCCCACCTTCATGATACAAATACATGACCTCCTATGAACTCTTTGGATAAATTCTCCACGTCACATCCCCACTTTATCTTCCTCATCACCCACAATTTCTACTTATCCCAATTCATTACTATCAGTTTATGTTCTGCTAATTCATCTCTCATATCATGGCTCAGTTTCACAAACCATTTGGGATGTTCACTTCCCCACTCGAGAAACCCCCTTCAATTCCTAGACTACAATTGTTCCACCTCTTAAGGTTATATCAACAATTGTTTGGGAGAACCTCTACTCTATTTCATTCCCCACTTCCCCATTGTTAAGTGTTAGCATGCATCATCTTCTTTTCCATTAGGGAGGGCCCCTATGTTCCACAATTGCCATGCATCATCCTCTTTTTTGATACAAAGGGGTCTCCTCTTTTATCATAGATCCACCTCCTCCAACAACAAACCAAGGGAAGGCATTTATATACAAACCTGCATATGGCATTCACGAACCTAAGTCGAGTTGCAACTAGAACCTGCATTGATGAATTTCTCTTACTCAGGCCTGACCATCAGCATATATTGTTTTTTCGAATGATGAATTTTTATTACTTCAATTGTTCACCTTTGGAACTTACAATAGTTGGCTCGAGGACGATCCAGATAATAGTGGTGCGGGCCTATTGGCACCCAAAGTTCTGGGTTCAATTTTTTGCATGCCTAAGGAAATGCACAAGGAATGACATAGAGTGTGATTCAAATCAAGTTTTATTAGTTGCACATCAAGATCACATTCTACCTATAATTCCACCTGACCTCGTAGTTCTAGTTAGGTTGATGGGGTGTCAAAATTTTTATTTTTCCAACTATTTCATTCTTCCAATTAGATTTCATAGATTGATTCTTCTCATTGGAAACTTTCCAACGACTATAACCATGCTCAATTTCGAGCTATCGATCAAAATTTACAACCCTTCAATTTTTTTGGGTCTTTCACCTCAAATCCACCTCAGTGCCATGTGGCTTCCACATGGCACTCTGATATACGTGTCACTTGACGTGGCATTGTTGTAGTGCAGATGTGTAGTTTCCATGTGGATCACCATCCCATGGTTTCGACTCTACAGAACCTCTCGACATCATCATCATTGGGAATTTCATTCACATGGGTTTCTAACTCCCCAACAAAACGTTTAAACGACAATCCATTACTCATACCCCTCCTAGATCTGATGGTACACATGTCGATCATCCAACAGATCTAGTTGAATTGGTGACCCCAATGCATGTGACAATTACCACTCGTCCCTTTTCACTTATTAGGACAACGAGTAGGACCCGTGACAAATCGATGGGTGAGATTGAATCATCCCCCTACTTCGACCAATGGTCCTCAAATTTCCTCCTTTCATCATCGTCAATGTTTCTTAAAAATTCCTAACAGATCCACTATCAAGCCACAACGATGATGTGTCTATATCAATGGCCCAGATTACACCTAGATTCTCCGACCGATAAGCGGTTCAAATCTACTACTCATAGATCTAACAGTTGCGACATAACCAAGGTATGTCTCTGACAGGACTCTATGCTCATCCCTTGCTTCCAATTAAAGGATTCCACATGTCCTCCTTTGAAATATTACATGAAACCTATCCTCCAAGTGATGAAACCTATCCTCTGCATATTGGATAGGTGATTTCATCCTTGTCAGCATGATGTCATTCTCCTCTTTCACTTTCTTAGGAGAGACCCATCAAGATCAATAGACATGATTACTTTCAGCTCAAATCTGATGGATAGTTAGGATTGCTTCTCCGAGTCTTCCATCAGAGTTCTACAACATATTTTCCACAAAATTCTTTGATGGTTATACTCTATGACAAATGGTCAGGAATCCTATGATGCCAAACTTGACCAATGACCATTATTAAAGCACCTTTCTAAAGGCATGGACTTGACAGGGGCCCACCCCCTATTATATTGAAAAATTACAAACCACCGCATGTCTTCCTCCTACACATAGACTCATTCCATCAACATGATGTCACCCTTCTTCTTGATCACATCTAAGGGTTTTCACCCCGATCAATGATTGATTTTACATCTCAATGGTTCTCTAATTGATGGTTTGGATTTCTCCTCATAGTATTCCCTTCAGAGTATTTTCCTTTTAGTGAACTAAACTATTATGAAGGATTCACTGCGATGGACAATTACGATCACTTTGATTTAATCTTAAATGGATCCAACGATTGACAATAGCCTGGATCCTCGACAAGTCCTTGTATATGAGGACCCCGATCAACGGTATGGATCTCCCAATCCACCTCTGATGAATCCAATGATTGACAATGACCTTGATTCTTGGAAAGACTTTAGCATGAGAGACTCTGACCAATGTTTAGGATTGATTCTCTATGCCAAAATCGACAGTTGTGATTCCTTCTGGAAAAAGACACGAAAATTCATAGGTTTATCATACTAATTCTAGACTTAGTCAACTTTTGGAGGTTTTAACATAATTTACCCTTGGATATCAGTCTAAAAACTCTAATCTAATTAATACTTGTCGCCCACTTGGGGAATTTTCATCCCCATAGCTATTCATCCCAACACAGAGGAATTTCCATCCTTGAGATATCATATTTCCACTCTATTATCATTGATTTAAAAGAAAACTTTTCATATGAACATATATGGGAAAAATACTAACCATCCCATATAAATAAACATGTATAAGAAAGTGAAACCATATAGAAACACACAATTATGCATTCTGTGTAATATAACAAAAGATATACAGTTCTGGAAAATATAACAGTAAATGCTCAAGGATAATTACAAAAATAAAAACCCATGGTAGAATATACATGATTACAGTATCGGTGCAGTTATAACATCAGATGTATTGAATCATATTAATAACAACATCTTCTCATAATAAGAAAACATAAGCATTTGCACAACAAGTATCGAACACACGATTACATATTCATTCAAATAGTAAATTAAACAAACATATGGAAGACACTTATATGTCATAAGTAAGCCACCAACTGCATGTAAACCTCTGACTTTCCTCCCAGCCTTAGACTCTGTTTCTTATAACTCAACAGCAGGTCACCCCTAAGCTAAGGCTTAAAATCCACTTGTGCAAGCAAATCCTATCCAGGTAAGGTCTCTCATCAAAACCAATATTTCCAGTTCAGGTGCCAATTTTAATGTCCATCCTACAGTCTCCCATTCCCCACATGCTTGTCCCATCCTAGGAAGTGTGCCCCTTCTCTACCCAATAGTCCTTTAGCTACCCCAATTCCCTTCTAGGGATTCAAAAACAGGTCGAATAAGAAGTCTCAGAGCCATGTAGTTGCATATTGGCACCCTGGGAATCAAATTCTTGATAATTCTCTCACCTTGAGGGAATTCCATAGGCCTAACAACCCGCTTCTTCAACAACACTTCTCTCACCTAGAGAGAATGCACACGGGCTTGACAACCTGCCTCTTCAACAAGAATTATCTCACCTGGAGAGAAATGCACATGATCCTGACAACCTTCTTCTTCAGCTTAATTTCTAGAAAATCTCAGTTCAAGCATCCTCCAACAAAATGGAAATGGCAGCAAGTACGTACAACAACAACAGAGGATAGTACAAGATGATGGAGAGCATAACCACATGATGGAATTAATTCTTGAATGATAAAAATTCACTAAGGTTTTCTATTTTGTTTGCATTCTCATGAAGTGACACTTGTCACTTCTCTAACTTCCCTTTTGAACCACTTGGTGATTTTTTCCCCTATTCCAAAGACTTAGGAAAAAACGCATGTGCTTGCCTTTTTTCCTTTATTAGAAATATTTTATTAATATTTCCTTGGCTTAAGTCTCATGGCTTAGCTCTCTTCCTATAAATTTATCCCTCTTTCCCACATAGTGGAGTTTATACACCCAAACTCTTTCTTGTCAGGATGGTCTGCAACAGTGATGTTTTTCATTAAATTCAGAGTGAAAATACATAATGCAAAAATAGGCACATTGGCCCAAAATTTTCTGACTCACCATCCTAAGTGCACAACTATAATTACATTTCAATTGGGGTTCATCCTAGGGGTATTACATTCCCCTCCCATTTATTTATGCGTTGTCCTCAGTGCAGTATATACATATATACACATTTACAATCAAATATTTCAAAATTTTACAAAATGATTCAGGTACTCTTCTTGCATAGCATATTCGTGTTCCCAAGTTGCTTCTTCAGGATTGTACCAGGTCCATTGGAAATTTAGCATATTTATGACTTGATTCCAGATTTACTTTTTTTTTCGGTCCAAAATTCATATTGGTTGTACTTGGAGTTCTCCTTGTGGCTCTACTTGAAACACATTCCAATCAATGACATGATTAGTATCAGGTACATAATTTTTTAGTAAGGATACATGAAAAACATTATGAATATGAATGGATGTAGGTAATTCAATCATATAAGATATAGGACCAATTCTTTCCATAACTTCAAATGGCCCACAGTATCATGCTACTATTTTTTAGCACTTCCAAAATCTTAGAGAGCTTCACTTTGCTTTTACTTTCAAAAATACATGATCACCTACTGAAAATTATCTGGGAGTTTTATGCTTATCAACATAACTTTTCTAATTTTCTTGGGAAGCCTTCAAATTATGTTTTATCTTCACTATCATATCCTCCATATCCCTRAGMAAGTATGGTCCCACTATTTTCCTATTAGTTGGATTGTCCCAACATACTTGTATGTTGCATCTTCTTCTGTAAAGTGCCTCAAATGGACTCATCTTTATGGATGCTTGGTACTCATTGTTATAATAAAATTCAATAAAATGTAAGAAATCCTCCTATTTTGAGGGTTTGTCCATGACATACATTCTTAGCATGTCCTCTATTACCTGATTGACTCCCTATGTTTATCCATCTTACTCAGGGTGATAGGTTGTGCTGAAATTTAAATCTATTCCAAATTCTTTGAATAGCCCCTTCCAAAAATTCAATGTGAACTTGGGATCTCTATCAGACACAATCATCTTAGGTATAACATGAAGTCTGGCTACTTCCTTCAATTAGATATCACCAATGTGGGTTTCCTTGCGAGTTAACTTTACAAGAATAAGATGGGAAACATTAGTAATCTTGTCCACAACTACCATAATAGAATCATGTTGTTTGGCAATCCTGGGAAGCTTAGAAATGAATTCCATGGTTACCACTTCCCATTTCCACTCAGGAATGGGTAAAGGATGTAGCCAACCAGTTGGGTGTATGTGTTCATCCTTGACCTTTTGACATTCAAGACACCTATCAATGAAATCTGCAACCTCCTTTTTCATACCTAACCAATAGTATTTATTTTTAATAGCTGCAATTATATTTTGGTATCTTGGGTGCCCAGCATAAGGAACTTGATACATTTCCTTTAATATCATGTTTTTCAACTCCTGGTCATCTGGCACATAAATTTTTCCCTTGAACATGATAATTTCAGCCTCTGAAATTTTGTTTTGTAAATCAGACTTGCACATGCTAATGGTTGTAACATGTATTTCATGTACCCTTCTATTGAATGCATCAACCACTTTGTTCTCTTTATCTTTGATGTTCTTGATATCAAAGTCATATTCATTAAGAAATTATAACCATCTCCTTTTTCTGGAATTCAGGGTTTGTTGCTTGAATAAATATTCCAGACCACTTTGTTTTGTTCTTAGCTCAAACCGCTTTCCCATGAGGTAGTTCCCCCACATATTCAATGCATGAACAATACCTTCCAGCTCAAAATTGTGAGTGGCATACAATCTCTTATTTTCTTTCAACTTCCTTGAATCATAACATACCACATGGCCATTCTAACTAAGGACTCCACCGAGCCCTTCTTTGCATACATTAATACATACAATAAAATCTTCATTAGGATCAACAATTTTTAATATGGGTGCACTTGTGAGTAATATTTTCAAGTGTTTAAATCTTCTTTCACACTCAAGTGTCCATTCAACTTTCACACCCTTCTTTTGTAAAGATGTGATTGGGTGTGCAATTCTAGAAAACCCTTCAATGAACCTTCTATAATAACCTGCAAGTCCCATGAAGGACCTCACCTCAGAGAAATTTCTTAGTGTTGGTCATCTTTTGATGGATTTTATATTTTTTGGATCTACTGCAATCCCTTCCTCTTATTTGATATGGCCCAAATAATGAATCTTCCTTTGTTAGAATGATCATTTACTCAACTTGGCATAACGTTGATGCTCTCTTAATACTTGAATCACCCTTCTCAAGTGCTTCTCATGCTCTTCTTCAGTTTTGGAATAAATAAGAATGGCATCCAGGAAGACAATGACAAACTTATCCAAGTATTCTATGAAAATACCATCCATTAAACACATGAATATAGTTGGTGCATTTGAAAATCCAAATGGCACCACTGTAAACTCATAGTGACCATACCTTGTTCTAAAAGTATTCTTACTAATATCCTCTTCTTTAATTATCACTTAATGATATCCAAATATAAGATCAATGTTCGAGAATACCTTTTCATCTTTCAGCTGATCAAAAAGGTCATCTATCCTTGGCAAAGGATATTTGTTATTTACAGTTACTTTATTTAGATACCTAAAATCAACGCAAAGTCTCAAGTTTCCATCCTTCTTTTTCAAAAATAACATCGGTGCACCCAAAGGTGACACACTTGGGCATATATACCCTTTCTTCATACATTATTTAAGTTGCATTTTTAGTTCCTTCAACTTGGGTATGCTCATCTTGTAAGGAGCCTTGGATACAAGGGCTTCTCTAGGCATTAGATTAATTAAAAAATCAAGATCCCTTTTGGGTGGTAACCCATGAATTTATTCAAACACATCTTCAAATTATTTTAGGAGTGCATAGTCCTCAATATTTGGCACCATGTCCTTAGGAGCTTCCTCTATATGTGTTTCAAATATTTGACATCCCTTTCTAAAAATTTTATTCAGCTGTAGGGCTGAAACTTCTCTGATAGTTACAGCTCTTGGGATACCATGTACGTTTCTTAAATTTCCTTATTCATCAGAGAAAGTAAAGGCTTTATTGTAACAGTCAAGGATAACATGGTGTTTTTCCAGCCAATCCATACTAATGAGGCAGTCATAAGAACCCAAGGGTATGATTTTCAATTATGCCTTAGTATTCATCCCATTCATGTTTATTGGGTATGCCTTAACCATTTCATTAATTTTCCTTTTAGATCCTATAGATATCTGTACCAACCAAGGTTTTCCAAGTTTTCCTTTTGGTAATTGAAACCTTTCTACCATATTAGGATCTAGATAACTATGAATAGATTCTGAATCAATAAAAAATGCCATAGGTTGGTCGTTAATCTTACCTTCTATTTCAACCATGTGATACTGAAACTTGGCCTACTTGTTGTCCAGAGCTGCATAAATCCTGGGTACATTTATTCCCATGTCTTCAATTTTTTCATCTTGTTGTACACTGTGAACAATCCTCACTTTTTCATCTCTATGAGGACAATCTCGGTACATGCAGTCTCCATTACAACCCCAACACTTCATTTGTTGTTGCCTTGGTCTTTGCCCCATGGTTTGAGTCATTCTAGGATCCTTAGGAGCTGGTTGTATTTGAGTGTTATTTATAAAAGATGATGGCTTGATTTCCTTCTTCCTCTATTCCATCTTACTTCTCTTCTTGTCCTCCCAAGTCTTTTGGAAATTCAATCTTACTCTATGTTGATAATAGAGACATTTATCTATCCTTATGGTCTCTTCCAATGTCTTGGGATCATCATATTATATCTTATCGCTAATAAATGATGAAAACCCACCTGGGTACCTTTGGATGTTCTCCAGTTCATCCTTGACAAAAGGAACATATTTCAGCAGCTCTAAAAATGTTCTTTCATACTCGTCAATGGTCATGCTTCCAATTTTGAGTTCAAAGAACTCTTTCATTTTCCTATCATAGTAGCGTTTGGTTAAATATTTATCTTCAAAATATCTCTTGAACTCCCTACAAGTAACATTCTTCTCATCAATGTGTTTCACTTGTACAAACTGATCCCACCACATTGATGCTTTTCCTTTAAGCTAGTAAATTGTTATTCTCCCTTCTTCTTGAGAGGAATAATTATGCAGCTGAAATTATTTTCGCATACCCAATAGTTAGGTCTCTACATCCTCATCTCTCTTGTGCTCAGCATCAAAAGTAGGAGGCTTAATATTATTCATCTCTCCCTGTAGCTCATCTACCCCATATTTCTTCTTATGTTTCTTGACATGGGACGAGATTGAGCTACTGCATGCCCTCCTAACTAAATGTTTAGGCAAGTGTTGATGGTGTTTATCATCACTCCTTAACTCACTTCTTCTATCACGAGAAATATGCCCCTTTTCCTTGCTATACTTTGATTCCTTATCCATTTTCTTCTTTATTCTTTCTAGGCTTCCTAACAACTTGATGTTGAATCATCTTGTCGTTCCTTGGCTTTCCTAAGCCTATCATTATCTTATTTATAACTTTAGACATCATTTTACAGATTCTTGATGGTTTCCACCAAGTTTATGCTTTCCTCTTTACCTTCATCATGCCCATTAGATTCAGTTCTTTCATTGCTCATGTTGATCTGCTATCCCTTGATTTCCTCCTCTTGGCTGGAAATCCTCTACATATATTCATTTTCTATCATGAATTTGGTCTCTGATTTGGTCTATATACTCTTAATAATGCAAAATGTGCAAGTAGTAATATGTTTTAGACAAACATAGTATAACAATTTGTAATTACTAAACTCATGTTAGCATTAATACATCGGTCCTATAATTAATATTTGGCACTTCCAAGACTAGTGTTGAAACTGAAGCTCTGATACCACTTTATAACATCACCCAACCCCCTAATTCTAGTTAGGTTGATGGGGTGTCAAAATTTCAATTTTCCCAACTACTCTGTTTCTCCAATTAGATTTCATAGATTGATTTTGCTCATCAAAATCTTTCCAATAACTGTAACCATGCTCAATTCTGAGATATGGATCAAAATTTATAGTCCTCCAAAGTTTTCAGTTCTTTCACCTTCAAATCCACTTCAGTGCCACATGGCTTCCACATGGCACTGATGTAGCGTAGACATTATTTTGTCACATGGCACACCATCCCACGGTTCTTAATGTGTATATATATATTCAAAACCATGCATACTAACATTTCATCACATATATATAAACATGAAAATGGAATCCCATTCCTTGCCTATGACTCATTTCAGCCTATCCAACCTTTCAAAATGTAATTCAACATTTCAAAGGATTTAACAAATGTACCAATATTCATGGCCACGTTCATACCCAATGCACTCTTGCATTGATTTCAAGTTTGTCACACTTTATGACAGGTTCTTGGCCATGGTGTGTTGGAATTTAACCAACCTCTTCACCACATGGCTTATTCATTTTCTTTCACTCTTACAGCAGGACCATACTGTCTGTTATTAGGCCAATCATGAACCCAAATCAGTACACATGAACTCAAAATTTTCACATGAATGCCTTTAAGCATTCCTTGATTGGTCAATGCATTCGTGACATATCAGTTCATGAATTCTTCCAAGGGTTACCAACAACGTTTACTACCAAAGGTTCATACCTCCATTAGTCAGGTTCTCCTTCATGGATCATACCTTACTTGGGTATCCATAACATACAACTGCCTTTCAAAAGTTCATGCATAAAACTAAGACAATAAAATATTTCAAAAGGGGTTCTTACCAAATCCCTTCATACCTTGTGCCACATAGGCACGAATATCTTTATAGCGGTTCTTGGTTGCTAGCACCCTTTTTATAATTTTCACCTCATTAGTAGTGCTTTATGGGTACTTTTACAGCCCTGTCAACAATCTTTCAACCGCAACCTTCTCCTGGTCATCCTCTTCTTGAGTTTTCCCATCATTGGCACTTGTCTTCCTCAATAGCTCCAATTCCTTTCTATACATAGCATGCATCATCCTAGTCACAATTACATTAGTTGTAATATTAAACCAAATGCATGTATCATAACATTCAAATTCATAAAACATATTCAAAATGTCCTAACATATCTTTATGCGCTTCATCACATTATCCTCAAATGTTTCCACAAGTGCAACACAAATAGATTTCGAATAATCTTCAGCAATACAATCCTTATCACTATGGTGTCAAAACCTCTTTACTTTCATTCACGTACCAGATTTCTCATTCCAGAGGAAACATAACACATGGCAAGAAATGAGTTAGGGGCTCTCCCCTTCTTCCAATTCTTTCTATATCGCCTGGGACTTTTCAGCCCAGCTGAGTTGTCTCTAAATGCCTCACTACCTTTTCTTAACATGGCTTCAATAAAGCCTATTCAATCAAATATACTCATTTATTCATTCATTAGTCTTCTATTCATTACATGATGTTTTCAAAATGTAATACGGGATTCTT
>JASDQU010241077.1:43514-57960 GCA_032191745.1 Picea mariana | reverse complement strand
TATACAACATATATACACACAGTTGTGCACATCCCTTGACAGATTATGTTCATGGCTTAGAGTTTCTTGACACCATTGAACAACTTGATCATCATATACAAATCAATTAACAAAATGGTTCATATGATACCTTCAAAGTGCTCTTTTTACACATGCCCTTGCACTATCATGCTCTCGTTTCCCATGACAAGTCTCGAAGAAATTACAACATTGTTTAATGTTTGATTTCTTATGAAGACAACACAACCAACAGAATGATCTTGAATATTTCAATTTACCTGCACATCCATTTGACCATATCCAATGTTGATCATATTCGATCCCAGGGGATTTCAAGGAATCCTATTGTTCATCAAAACAATGTTGTACATAATGACTAGATCATGTGTGCGATCATCACTTATATAAAAGTGATATGATTTAATGACATTATGATTCTCATTGGTGATTTCTATGTTATCAACACTCTATTGAGCATGTCTATATAGAATGTGGAAAAGTATAGAGACTTGATCAAAATAATAATATTTACTCTATATTTCTTTTTGTGCAGTGAATGTATAATTCTCTGCAAAATCAACTACTGACAATTTATCATCCCAGGTGGAACAAATTCACATGATTGTTTGAATTGTAGGTCTTTCCATCGAGATCTATGTGAATGCTTGTTGTATTTATAAAAAAACAAATCAAACTTCATCAAAAAATCTATCACAGCAATCGTATCCTCTTGCAAATCAATCCTTTTGGAAATAACATTTGAAGAATTTGGAGCAGTAACATTGATATATTCATATCTCTTCCAATTCATTTTTATATTGGACAAGGATTGATCGTTCATATCAATATGAAACTTGGAGTGAAATAACGCTAGATTTCCACAGTGATCGCATTTTTCTCCACCAACACATTTTTTTTGGAAAAATAATTCATCACCTACTCTTTCACATAGAATTTGGGATATAAAGGCATGGATTGTGGAAGGAGGAGGTGAACTTTTCCAAAATGTTTTACCAAAATTAAGAAAATTGTCTTAATATAACTCAAATTTCACATGATAACGAAAACAACAAGTGTCACGAACAATGACAGGTTTAACATACCATGGTTTTTGTTACAAAAATGTATTAATGAACATTTTAACTTGATTGTGCTTCTCTTTGAACTTATTGAAAAATTAAATTTATGCCATTTCCAATATATGTTTTGGATGGTATTCATATAGATTTTGTGTTATTCTTCATCACAACACATCCCTTACATTTGGTGAAACATGGGAATTTTCCTAAGGGTAAAATGATGAATGTGGGTGTCTATTTTCCTTGTTTTTTGAGAAAATAAAATATATTTTAAAAAGTTTTTCAACTTCCAGTAAATAAAATTATTTTTTTATTTAGAACTTCACTTTAGAGTAAAAAAAAACTTGTCATTAATTTTGTTAGCTTTCTATTGATTATTTTTTGAACTTTTTTTATTGACATTTGATATGTCAATTTAGCGATTGTTTGGCACTATGTTCCTTAAAAATAAAGGCATTGATCATGAGTTATGTTTATTGACATCAATTTACTCATTATTAAACTTGTGTTTATGAAAAATGAAATATGTTGCAACAAACTAAATAGACTCTATTAAAGTATAACTATAGTTTTGAAGACAACATATGAATATTATAATTACTACAATTTTTTGAATTTGACCGATCTGAAAAAAATTGTAGATTTTAAACACGTTTAGTTAGACACCTTGTATCTTCCTTAATTTTTATTTAAAAGTAAAATATAAAAATTCCCTTTTGAAGAGGACAATGAAAGGTTCTATAATATAAATTTTCCATCATTTTCGACTGTGTATTATTGCAAATATTGATTTTTCATTTTACTGAATCATTATGTAATCTAAAAATAATATGTAGACATGTTTTTATAAAATTAACTAAAATTACTAAAAAACAGTTAAATTGAGTACAAATTGTATCAAATGAAAGTATACTCAATTCTAAAAATGTTGGTACTAGTTTCAAAACCAAACTCACAGTATTTTAAGGATCCTGCTCCTTCCCAAGTTCGAGTAAGTTGAAGTGAACACATACTTTTATGAAAAGTGACATAGTTATAGGTTTTCGGCCAAAAGTTAGTTTTAACAGAAAAACTAAATTTCTGTTGAAAATCAATAGTTCGACCAAAAAGTGAAAAATAGAAACATTCTTCAACCAGAAAAAATAGTGGGATGCAACACTTCAATACGGAAACATATATATTATTTCCGCCAAAATCATATTATCACATTTTTGCACACACTCACTCTGCATTTTCACTATTTTTTCTTTCCTGGGCAACATATTTTTCGTTATTTTTCACTTTTTGGAGCAACATTTTCGCTATTTTTCACCCAACCAATATTCATGGGCCACAATTTTATCATTTTATGCAAGTATGTATTTGCAAGGTTGTCTACAAATAACTTTCCAACAAGCAAGTTCATAATTTACATTTATTTGCAATCAAAATTTTATATGCCTGTACAGTGTTTTTCTTGAGGTTCCCATCGCTTTTGCCATATGCTGTGTCAAATAGTGTTTTACATTGCTAGATGAAACAACTGTTGTTTGTATTATTCTACATGCAACACCAACATCTTTTTTTCTAGATTTTCCAAAATATTTTAATGCACCTGATATATTTTCAAAGATAGTATGTTTAACCTTTCTATATTTTGTCATTTTTTTAATACCCAATAATTATGTAGCTTCTTTTAACTTTTTCAACCTTATCATACCTCTCAAAATTTGAGCTTGTGTTGTTGTTGATTCATTTTTGAAAATTTTATTATAAATTATTTCAACACGATATCGTATAACATGGTTAGGTTTTTTGTCCCCAAATTTGTCAGTATCAACATTTATAACATTTCATCATCAATGTTTATATCACCTACATAAATTTCAATTTGATTTAAAAACATAAATTAAATCTATTAACATTAAAAACACTTGAAATTAACATATACGTTCAATTTTCTAAGTTGTACACATAAAAATTTCAAATACATGTTGTATAAAAGAAATACAAATTTAAATTAGACATTAAACAATTAAACGAACAATCATAAATTAATTAAAATCTGCAAGTGTTCATCTCGTATTACACACACACACACACATGTACATACCTATAGGTAGTTGGACTTCTGCTTCATTTTTGGCTTCAACGAATTCATCAATGTTATGAGGCAAATCTATTTCTATTTTTTGCAAAATATAAATTCCAACTTACAATCAATTATATTAGACAATATTTTTTTTAATTCTAAACATTATCTATAATATGTATGCATACCTGGTTCGATTTATTCTTGTTGAACATCAAGATGAAAATATCTAATTACATTATCATCACTTGTTCCTTCAATATTTGCACGATGTTGTTTCTTTCTTCTATAGTACTCTTTCAATTGTTCTATATGACAAGTATCATTCTGAGTACAATCATATTTTCTCTTGTGCTCCCTTTTGTTTCCCATGGTTATTCAATCTGTAAAGGTTTAAAAAAAGAACATATCTTAAAAAAATCAGAAAAAATTGCTCAATAAACAAAGTTGCTTTAAAATAAATTTTGGATAAAAAATTGATGTTAAACAAATGTTAAAAAACAATTGATTTTGAAAAAATTTGCTTGAGAAAAACTTCCTTATGACAAAATTTATTCTAAAAAAATATAGACTTTGAAAGGAATTGTTTAAGAAAACTTACCTTCAAAAACAATATCTTTGATACAGGAAGAAATTGCTTATGAAAACCTCCACTTACAACAAAATTATTGAAGAAAATCTTCAATTTAGAAAATGTTGCCCCAAATTACAACATATCCCTCCACATGTCTATTGGCCACATCCCTTTCTAGGTGTGCTTGGGGTTATAGCCACTAGCCCCCATTGATGTATCTCTACCCATTGAAACTTCACTGGAAGAGTCTTCCCATGCTCAAATTGAGGGTGATAGAGCAACCAAATTTGATGAACAGATCCAACACATCCAACAATAGGTTCATGATATCTCCCAGAAACTTGATTCCAAGTACGAGCAATGACATGACCAACATCGGATTCCACACAGGTTTTATGTTGGTGATAAAGTGTGGTTTCATTTGCAAAAAGAGCACCTCATATGCCCCCGCAATAAGCTTATACCACTCTGATATGGTCCTTACACCATCAAAAAGGTTGTGGATGAGAATGCTTTTGAATTGAGTATTCCCCCTTTCTTGGGCTTGCACCCAGTATTTAACTTGAAGCTGCTTCCACCATATTTTCCACCTCTATTGGACACTTTAGAAGTGGTTGACCATTTTTCCCTTGCATAACTCAATCCTTATTACATTGAGTGGGATAAAGTGTATTGGATCATGGAAACCAAGATGAAGGGAACTTTCCAATAGAACATACAAGTCTATCAAGTTATCAAAGCGAGACAACTTCTTCACCAATGCATGTGGCTCACCAAGAGTCAAATTCAGCAAATTTTTCCCATCTAATGAGGAAAATTGATGCAATGGAGAACATTGATTCCTTGGGGGAGGGGGACTGATCCAGGTGGATATTAGTGACTACCCACCTTTTCCACCAACTCAACATGGTTCTCCATCTTGGTAGTTTTTCTATCTATAGTTTTTAAGGTCCTAAACTCTCGGGATCTTTTTGAGTGCTTAAATGATGTTTCTTGGCCATTTGGGGAATGGTCATGGCCTCCCCAAACCTACCAAAAATTGTACTCCTTAGTTAGAACTTTCCAACAAACTATTGTGCACCCAAAACAAAGATTGTATGAAAAATTTGCGCCCTTGGGAAGTTGATGTGTCAACTAGCCACCTTGGGGCTTGCAATCCTTTTTTGCGCTTCATCTCTTAGAGTTACGTTTTTGGATATTTAAGGTTTAGTAATTTATGTTAAAATAATATTTCACCCTCTTGTAATGTCTTCTTGCAAATGAGCATAGCCAACACCTCTCTCTTCATAGATAAGATGCCACTATTCTAGCTAGTTTGTATTGCTTTTTATTTTAAAGTCTTTTCCTATTTCATTCATTAATAGAATTTGGGGTTTCACTGTATTCCTTTGCTCTCTGTAATATTTTTTTGTGTTTGTTTCCATTCATATTCTTTCCTTTCATTCCATTATCTATACAATACAAATCACCAGTCTATCTAATTTGTAGATGTTACACAAAGAGAGACTCTCAACTAGTCATCTCAAGGCACGTGTGTCTCATGGTAAAATGCTATATAATTAGCCACCCACCTCAATATTAGGGGAAAATGGGTGTGTTATAACATCCCACAACTCAACTAGGGAACATTACTTGCAAAAATACTCATAAAAACAAACTTTTATTTTTCTATTCAAAATCCTATAGCTTACCAACTACAGTTTAAACACACATTCAACTGCTTTTTGACACCCATAATTAAATGCATCTACAACACTCTAAACAAGGATGAATGCAAATGATAAAACATATATAATAACATATAAAACCATTCACATATAGAGAGTTAAGGACAACAACTAAATTTATGGAATAACTCAGCAAATAGATAAACACTTATCTTTTATAAACATTTGTGCAACCACCTGCTTGGGAATAAAGTTCCACTGAACCATAAAAATTTTGTTCTAGATCTCAAAAGAAAGTAACCCCCACGCTAGGGATAGGAATCCACAAAATAAGGGTGCCTCTTAGAGTCCCTCACAACTTCATATCACACAACCCACTGGTTTTCTCATACAAATATCCTGAATTTCTTCCATATCTCTTCCTCTTGAATTGCCCAAACCAAGGAATCTACCCCTCCATTGCTCTCAGACCATCAGGAATCCCATTTGTTTATTAGAGTCTCTATGGAATAGGTAGCTAGTAATATCTCAACTGGGAACTCAAGGGAACTCACTTCTAGGAAAAATCACCAACAAAGAACAATGTTGGCACAGGGGTAGACCCAGGGTTCAACGCTACAACAGTGCACCAAAAAATCCCTAACTACCAGACCTTTCGGCAAAACCTGCGAAGCTGATGAAGTCTCACCCAAGGTAGAGGCAGGGGTGGTTGCAAGACTCAGGTGTCTACAACCTTAGCTGGGACACAGATTTGTGATTATAGCACTTAATACAGTTCTTATTATCATCAGTCCCTCGATATGCAATCACTATTCACTTCGCTGATAAAACAGATATTCACAGCATTCACACTAATCTACAGTATTTAATCACTCAGCAAATCTAATATTCTCCCATATCATAAGCACAATGCAGAAGTAGATCTATCTAAACATATCAAATCACTTAGAAAATAACATGTGAACACATCAAGACAAAGTACAAAGCACATAACACAGTGTTTATGTCGTTGACCCCCACCCTGGGGCTACGTACACCAACTCTTCTTCTTTATTGCTTCAGTCAATCCGTTACAAGCACAAAGCCTTCAAAACCCTTACTCTGCACAGGACAGAAGATTTGCGCAACTCGCTAGATCCTTCTTCCTTGCATTACAGCACTAAGCCCTCCACAATCTACTACAAGGACCTGCACTTAGATCTGCAAGTCTCTTACAGTAATGCACAAAGCCCTTACAATTCGTACTATCACTTAGCCTTTAGCACTTAGCATATCATCAAATCACATAGATGCACTATTATCCTTTCTTACATTGTCTATCCTTCTATTTATACATACAAAATAGGCCTAAACATGGGTAAACCCATGGGCCGAGATCCCATTCCCGTTACATATTCCCAAAAACCCAAAAAAGGGCCCAAAAGGGGGCCGAGATCTTGTGATCTCCACTTCATCATGCGCTCCTCCTTGGACATGCTGTTGAAGTCCAAAAATAGGTCAAAATGACCAAGAAAACTCCCAAAACTTGGTTAAGGGCCAATAGGACCCTCACACTCACCTGTGACTCATCTTGAGTCACTCTGATATGAGAAATTCTTCCTTGAACACCTCGAGCTTGGATCGAGCTACTTCGACTTGCTGCTTTTTTGTGGCCTCTTGTTCGATGAACTCTTGGATTACTGTGTCATTCATTGACCCTTCTAGGCATTGTTCTGGTGTGGTGACAACCTGTTCTAACTCTTCTCCTCGACTCTCTACCTCTGTAAACAAATGGCATGCCTTATATTGCACAGGTTGAAGTCGTTGAGTGACTTCCATCACTTTTCTTTGAATCATATGGATATGTTTTTGAGTTGTTGGATCACTTCTTCGAGTTGCTCCACCTGTTGTGGAAATCTCTCTTTGGCCTTTGCTTCGACAATTTTCACAGAGCAAAGTTCTCTGTTGACTGTTTCCTTAACTTCGAGTTGCTCGGTGAGCAATTGTTCCTTGCTTTGTTGTAACTTTTCTTTTTCTTCATCCCACTTCGCTTGCAGAGCAAGATTTTCCCATTCTGCAGCACTACATTGCTCCTCAAGGTCTTTATGTACTTGCGCTAAAGCTCGGGTGGCTTGTCTTGTCTCTTCTTGAGCTCATCAAAGGAGAGCTTTGACTATATCAGCGATGCGGTGTATTTGAGCTGGCTCATCTCCCAGTTCTGTTGTTTCCGATGTCAGAGGTGCAGTGGAAACTGCGCGACTGGATTGTAGTGCCTGCTGCACTCCTTGAAGTTCAACCTTGATCCAATTGAACACCTCCTCCTTCTTAGCTTTTTTCTTCTCTGCTATCTCCAGCGAAGCATCGTTCAGTGTTGTGACAATGAAGTCGAAATCGTCTAAGGTGAGAGTGGTCTCAAATTTGGTCCTCGTTGCTTTTGATTTCTTCCTTGAAGAAGGTTTTGGAGGGGAAGCCTTCCTTTTCTTCGAGGGGTCCTCCTCGTCTCTAGGCGGTGTAACCTCACCTTTCTTCTGTTCAACTTTTGTGCCATCTATCTCTCCACCATCACCTCCTTGCTCATGTAAGATAGAAGCAATATTCCCCAAGGTACTTCTTACATCTTGAGCTTCTTCATTTTTCTTGGTCTTTCTCGATCTAGGTGTATCATACGCTGCTTATGGACTGTTAATATCAGAGAGCTCTGCGGGGTCTGCTAGGATGAGGAGGTCTACTGACCATTCCTTACTAATATCTTCTAAGTCTTCCTCTGTCAGCTTTTAGTATGACTGCAGCTATTTTTTATGCTCATCAGCGCGCACTGTGATATAGATGAAATGGCGGTCCGCGTTGAATTTCATCAAGGGCCTGAACCTATGGAGAGTGTTTGGGGTTATACGAGGCTCATACTGGATGTTTTTCTTCATCTGGTTGTAATAATTGTGGAAGACATCATTTGATTTCCATTGCTTGTTCATGTCGTTCGAGTACCACAGTGTACTGAACTTCGCATCCAGAGGTTCAAACGGCTTGATGTTTAGGAAGGTCACACCTTCCAGCATATCCCATGTGATAAAAGCGATCAAGATGAGAATCCAGCTGAAGTGGAACTCATATCCTTGGTCCTACGCTTCCCTGCAGTCCAGTTCCAGCTGGTTTATGAGGTACTTCACCCAATTCAGTTGTAGGCCCTCCGTGCACTTTCCTGTGAGGTCGACTATAAATCAAGTCACTTGGGTGGGTCAGTTCTTGCGAACTGAATTTCCTACGATCAATTGACAGGCTAGGTGCACTATGTCACTCTGGATAGAGGCTACCTTGTAGTCTCGCGTGCCCTTCTCGACATCTCTGTAGGTGTCTTTAATCTTATGCGCAAGACCGTGATCCATGGCTTTTCTAGGGTAGAAATCTTGTGGGTCAGGGCCTTGCATGCTTAGCCCTGTGATCCGATTGATCAACGTTGGATCCACTGTGATGCAGTGGTTCAACCAAAAATATCTTCCATGGTAGCAGGATAGCATCAACTTGACGCATGCGTTCACTTCTTGGTGCATACCGAAGTGAGGAATCTTCATGACATTGAGCAGTGTGAATTGCACGAGGTTCATGGTCCATGACTGGGGGACGATCTTTGAGTTCTTTCCCTTGGCTCTGGTTAGATACTTGTGTGGGGTGAGCATGTTGTACACCTTCCTATCGCCGAGGTTGAAGTCACTAAACTTCAACGCTCTGATCTTATCTTGGTCTACGTGCACTATGCGTATTCCTTTTGGGAGGTATGCAGTGACCAAAGCGTACTCAAATTCTCTAGGCACATTGTCATGATTTATCGTTCCACTCATAGGGGTAGATAGGTGGGCAATACACTCGGGATTAACTTATCATTCACAAGATCATCCCTATGCTTAGTTCGCTTTTCATCTACTGGTTGGAATGGACCGACTTGAGCAGTGGACTGATAGGCCAACAATCCTCTTGTCTAAGATGCTTGTACACCTGTAGACACTCCTCTCTCCGACATGACTCTTTCAGTCATTAAATCAAGGAGAAATTATGTTATTGATTCTTCAACTGTGATGAGCTTGTTGAACATACACGCTCGGGATTAAAATTACTGGGGTCACTATGATCTTAGATACAACACTAGAACAAACAACAATAGTGCAATGATCACTGTATACAATTTTCTTAGTCTACAGGCTTCAAATTCTTAGTTATCAAAAGTGTTCTCCGTGCATGGCACGACGGGATAAGTAGGCAACTCGGCAATGGTTATGAGCCTCCATTAACTCTTGTTTTATCTGTTATGGCGCAGTCTAATGGTCTGATGAAGGACCTTTATTGCCTTTCTGCCCATTCAGAGTGTCGATTGAATGGTTATAATATCCCCAATAGCTATATTGCTTCACCATGGCGAAGTTCCATATGTCGTTGTTCTGATATCCCAGCGAAGCTCCAATTCTGCAAATTTTTTGTCTGTGAAGTTCCCTCTGGAATCTTCTGTAACTTTTTAATCTTATTGCTCTTCTTACTTATCTTTCTAGCCTTCTTTATAGTGAGCTTTGTCTCAGTAGTTCGTGTTCCATTCTGATTCTTATCGTCTTTTGACATAATCACTGCGCGTTGTTGAGATTCTTCCCTAGGGTTCCTAGATAATACTTCTTCTTTTCCGAGATAGGTACTTCAGTCTCCTGTGAGTCTTCTAATGTTCTTGCAGCTTTGACATCTGAGTTTCTAGTGTTACATAGCTTCGATCTGTTCTCCTGTTCTTTGATCAAGTGTGCGATTCTTCTGGTCATGAAATCTTTTAACTCTTGTTTCTTCTGCTCCAAGACTTCTTCTTTCTTTCATCTGGCTTGATCTCTATCAATCCAATGTTTTCCTATTAACATGGTAAATGGGTCGCGGTCTTCAATAAATTTAATAATCTCAACATCCTCCTCTGTCAAAGTTCCATTGATGGTCATAGGTATCTGAGCGAGCCTTCCATACAGGTTTACCAATTTTCCTCTGAATAACCCTAGTCCTCCTAATGAAGGAATCATAGCAAGCCTTCCTATAGCTTCCCAAGTTATCTCTGTCATGATATTCACATGTGTTTCTTCATCTAGAACATAGTCAATGTAGAAGTCTCCTATGCTTTCTTCGATGCATTCTTTTCCTTTGAAGATCTATGATAATCTGACATGTCAGTGGTCATTCAAGGTTTCTCTCATTTGTAGCAATATTTGCTCGAATCCTTAGGGTTCTCAGTTTCTAGATCTGCCTTAGGGTTCTCTTGATTCAGATTCATTCCTTCAAGATTAGCAATAATTCTACGGCAATCCAATACTTCATGGTCCATAGCTTTACAACAAAGACAACTAGGTCTTCTCCCAGGGCATTCTCTAGCAAGATGTCCTGGTTTTCTGCAACTGTAACAAAGGGTTAATCTTCTCTTTCTTTTAAATGATCCTCGGCCTCTTCTATACTGTGCACTAGGATCATAGGAGCTAACCTGCAATAAATTATTTATGGGATCCTGCATCCATTTGTTAGTCCAAACAATCTTTCTATGCATAGGTATAACATATCTTTCACCATTCTTGTCAGATCTATTAATACCAAATCCTCTTTCATCTATCAATACCCTAGTTTTCAAACTAGGAATTTTTTTATTAAACATACCTAGATCCATACTCTAGAAACAAAAATGTCCACTTATCTTACTTCTGCATAGCACAAAGCATTCAGATCTAAAAAACAATTATTATCTTTACCTTTATTAGAACACAGAGCTTGCAGATCTTACCTCTTTTAATCAGAAATTCTCACTTTTACCTTTCTTAGAGCACAAAGCTTTCAGATCTTGCTTCTTTCCTTCAAATCTGACCTCTTTTCTTCAGATCAAGCTTCTTTCTTTTAGCATAGAGCTTTATACATCAAGTAGAATATTGCACACTAGGGCATAGATCTACACACAGAGATTTCACAATCCCAGGACGAATCTTTGCACAGAGCTTCTTCTTCCTCAGTTCCCAACAATCACAGTTCCAGGTCCCAGCAGCAGAACCATTTGTTATCACACGGGCAGACCCAAGGTTCAACGCTACAGCAGTGCACAAACAAAGCCCTAACTACCATCCCTTTCGACAACACCTGTGAATCAGATGAAGTCTCACCTGAGGTAGAGGCAGGGGTGGTTGCAAGACTCAGGTGTCTGCAGCCTTAGCTGGGACACAGATTTGTGATTATAACACTTAATACAACTCTTAGCACCACCAGTCCCTCGATATGCAATCACTATTCACTTCGTTGATAAAACAGAGCTTCGTAGCATTCACACTAATCTACAGTATTTAAGCACTCAGCATATAAATGGATCAGAATGAGCATATCAAGCAGTAAGCATGACTATATTGATCAGATCTAATATTCTCCCATATCATAAGCATAAAGTAGAAGTAGATCTATCTAAACATATCAAAGCACTTAGCAAATAACATGTGAACACATCAAGACAAAGCATAAAGCACATAACACGGTGTTTACGTGGTTCACCCCCACCTTGGGGCTACGCCCACCAACTCTTCTTATTTATTGTCTTAAGTCCATCGATTACAATCAAAAAGCCTTCAAAACCCTTACTCTGCACAGGACAGAAGATCTGCGCAGCTCTCTAGATCCTTCTTCCTTGCGTTACAACACTAAGACCTCCACAATATTCTACAAGGACTTGCACTTAGCTCTGCACATCTCTTACAGTCATGCACAAGTCTCTTACAATTCATACTAGCACTTATCATATCATCACATCACATAGATTCACTATTCTCCTTTCTTACATTCCCTATCCTTCTATTTATAGATACAAAATAGGCCTAAACATGGGTAAACCCATGGGCCGACATCCCATTCACATTACATATTCCCAAAAACCCAGAAAGGGGGCCGATATCCCATGATCTCTGCTTCTTCTTGCTCTCCTCCTTCGACAGGCTATCAAAGTCCCAAAATAGGTCAACATGACCAAGAAAACTCCCAAAACTTGGTCAAGGGCCAACAAACAAAAAACACTTGTTGATACAGTGAAAATCACAAAGTTCATTCTTGATGCCTAACAACCTAGCTCTTCAATTTCCATTTCCAAAATGCTCCAAAAATTCTCCAGCATGCTCCAAAATTCACCCATCCTTGTTGTTCCATCTCCCAAGCTCTTCTCCCCTCTTTTCTACTTGTTGTTCATGTAAAACTAAATGTGAAAATTTGTTTGTTGCTACCCATACAAATTTCCTATCTTTTCCCAAGACAATTGACTACTAAATCTACCCAATGTTGTTTGTACTCCATCCCCATGGTCTTCAATAACTATGGGATGTGACTCTCACACCCACCCTATGACAGGTATTCAATGATTGGGCTCTCATACACTTAACCAGAACATAAAAGGTTTCCCCAAATCATAATAAAATTCAAAACTGTGGGTTTGAATTAATACCCACAAATTATTTCCCCTTTGGACCCCACTTGGACACTCTCTAGGAATTCCCCCTCTCTTATGGATTAATCATCCCCCATTTATGTCTATATCCCATCAACTGGTATTACATTATATTTATTCACAGTTCAGGAAATACATTTTGCATTTACATTGCTTGGCCATAGCCACAATTATATCTACATTATTAATTAATTAAACTGGGGATTATAGTGGGGATGTTACATTCCCCCTCCCCTACAATTTTTCATCGTCCTCGATGCAACACGCCATGTTGAAATACATATGTAATATTTACATCACAATATTTAAAAAAAAATAGAATTTCACAATCTTTACCCTCTAACAACAGTCCCAACCATAATCTATCGTTCTTCTCAAACTGTTGACCCAAGGAATGTTCCCCCTTCACTACCTACATTCCATCAGGCTGCACCATTCTTTTATCGGGGTTATCAGCATAGGTGACCAAGAATTTATGAAATGTGGTTCTAGTAACTAGCTGCCCAAAAATAGAGTCTTGCGTTTTTCAGCTTCTATTTTATTCAATATTGGAAAATATTTGTGGGTATTCTTCCCGCATGGTTTCTTCATGCTCCCATGTTGCATCTGCAAGAATGTAGCAGGTCCATTTGTTTCTATATGATCCTTTTCATTTTCTCTTCTATTTCCTTTAACAAATCTTTCCCAGTGATGGCTCTATCTATTGGGTTATCCCAAATCACTGGTGTGTTACACTTCTTGTGATCCAAGTGAATATTGGTGGCCACCCACCTATTCCAACTGGATCCTCTTGACAGTTTTTAGTTCTTTTTTAATTCATTGTAATTGTGGGTTCTACACTTCTAGGGTTTTCTGAAGCCCTTCACATATTCCAGGTCGAGACTGGTGGCCACCCACCTAATCCAACTGGCTTATTTTGGATTTTTTCATGTCAATGTTGAGTGCAATCTATGTCGTATAAATTTCTCAACAATTTAATGTCAACCAGGAGCTCATAAGCTTAGAGGCACAACACAATGTGTGTGAGGATTTGAAGTTGTCTATCCTAAACTACTAAAGCAAAGAACATAAAGATAAAATAACATGAATATACAAATGACAAATTTTACCTACTATATACAACACATAGGTGTATTGGGATCAGTGCATGGGGGCCCTTCCATCCTTCAGTAAGTACACCATAATCTTAACACAAGATAGAGATCAAAATGGAAGTATGTCTTGTATACAAAAGAATATGATTACATCTTCATTCCAATATAAGATCTTCTCTCTACTAGCCTCAAGAACCAACCTATCAATTTAAAACATGAGCATTTCCCAAACTTCACACATCCCTTTTGAAAGGAGAAGGCTCTCCTATTATACAAGAACATAAGAAGCTACCCCATTAATGGAGATCCACTATTCTCTCCCTAGATCCATAAAAATCCCATATAGTTACAACCAAATAGCTAATGATGAGACACATCGCCTCTTTGACCTTTATCCAAATCTCCTTCCATATCTTGAAGGGAATTTGAATTTGAGTATTGGAGGCCACATAAGAGTGTCTTGGAAGCTTCCAAATCACCTACACATGTCACCAAACTCATTCTAATT
>JASDQU010241077.1:20221-43416 GCA_032191745.1 Picea mariana | reverse complement strand
ATAAATGTAATGATGTGGAGGTGGAATGAAGGTGACATGAAGGTAATATGGAAGTAATGTGAAGGTATTGGTGAATAATGGAGTGAGAATAGGGACTATTTTGAGGCCCAATAATCAACACACCTTTTGTACTTCTAGGGTTGTTTTGGGGCCCTAAACAATGTTTTTTTTTGCTTGCCACAATCAAACTGTAGACAGAGTCAGATTTTGACGGCGTAATATGTAGTTCTTGAAAATACATTTCCAATGGGATATCACGCACCTAAAATGGAGGTCGTATGAAAAAGTTACAACCCCGGGAAGTTGAAGTACCAACTTACCCATCAGGGCCCACATAAGTTTTGACATTTCATCTCTTAGGGTTAGATTTTTGGATGTCTAGGGTTTTGGAATTCATGAGTAATGTTAAAAAGGCCTCTAGAGCCTCATTATAATCATTGTTCTCATACGGATATGCATAGCAGCCACATCTATTCTCAGAGACAGCTACCACCATTCGAGCAAGTTGTTTCCAGTTCTGCAGTTTTATAGTTTCAGCCTATTTCATTTATTCAATAGAAGATATTGTTCACTGGATATATGTTGTTGTTATCCATATCTTTGTGTTGTTGTATTCAATTTGTTAGTCAGTTCATTCTGATCATAAATCTGGATCAGTGGTATCAGAGCGGTCTGCTCTTCATTTATTTTTCTTCGTGCATGTCCCCGACAAGATCTGGGTACAAGATCCTTTGCAATATTGGTCACACCAAACCCGACAAAAACCCATGGGGGATGAAAATAAATATGATGGAGTAGGATATCCTTTTAAAATGTTTCTCAAGGAAGCCCTTGCGCGATAAAGGAACAAAATGATGGACAACTTTGTACAAATCCTTCTGCAAATGCCCACAGGAGAAGTATATTCATCAAGTGGCCATGCAAACCCCTTCAAGGTACAAGTAAATTTTGATATTCCATTATTTGAAGGACTGATAGATGTGGATGTTGTAGATAAATGGTTGAATCTGCTTGAAGGGTATTTTCTGTCGACAATTTTTTTGATAGGGAAAAGATTACTTTTACACTTCTCAAGGCCATTCCCCATGTTAGGGACTGGTGGGATGCTTACTTTGAGCAAAGGGCCATAGAGGAATCTGTAATATTTGTGGTCATCCCCACATGGGAATCCTTCAGCGATTCCATTAAATAAAATTAATACCATGTTTAAATCTACGAGGACCAGTACACCAAATGGACCACCCTGCATCAAGAAAGGGACCAGACAGTACCAGATTTCACCAATATTTTCCATACCCTATGCACCAAATTGGGTATCAAAGACTCTGAGTGACATCTGGTGCTCAAATAATGCAACTGTTTGCATAGATACATTCAAACATAAATGGATTTTTTGTACATTTCATCATTGGGTACATCTTATAGATATGATGTCAAGATTGAGCAGAAATTTAAGAAAAAGAGGCGAAAGTTTGGATCTACAAACTCCTCATAGCCGAAGAAGGGAAAAGGTGGCCCCAACCCACACAGCAAGGGACAAAGAAAATATGGCCACTCTCAGGACAACCAGACCAAGCCTCAACACAAGAAGGGTAATGAGAATTCGAATAAGAACATGGGAAAATGGTGTGAAAACCATAAAATCCCTTGGCACAACACCAAAGAATGTTGCTCCAAGTAATCACTCATGGCAGAGCTGAAAGATTTTGAGTCAAAGGTTGATTCTAACTCTGAATCAAATCCATAAAGAGGGAAGTGGATTATCGATGTTGAACCCAGTGCCACTATCGCTACCACCAAATTCCAGCCAAGCAAACTAGAAGAACCAGAGGAAGGGGAACGCCTCTTTCACTCACATATGTGGGTAAAGGGGGATCTACTTCATTGTATTGTCAATAGTGGCAGTCAAAAGAACCTGATATCAGTAGAGGTCATCAAGCGGCTGGACCTGTCGATGAAATGGCACTCGCATCCCTACACCATCAGTTGGCTTCACCAAGGAAGAGATATATGTGTTAGCTAATAGTATTGGCTACCCTATCACATCAAGCCTTTCAAAGGTGAGGTATTGTGTGATATTTCTCCCCTTGAAGTTTGTGAATTTATTTTAGTACAACCATATTTTTGGAAGCGACATGTTGTGTATGAGTCTAGACCCTGTAGTGTTATCATTACTTTGGGTAGACAACTGTACAGGATACCAGAGGTAGCACCGCCTACCACTATTTATTTAATCTCTACTAAGAAATGAAGGTCATTTCACATACCAGTAAGTTTGTCTTATTTGTGATCCATGCTCACAGTAAGTAGAATGTTGTTGCCCATATGTGGCATCTACACAAAGCCTCTCTTTGTAGCAGAAGCAAGCGGAAGGGATCATGGAAGAGTACAGAGACATATTCTCCTCACCCACCGGGGTACCGACACACTGCCAAGTCAATAATTCAATTGATCTAACCCTCAGTGCACCTCTCTTTAATGGACCATTCTATCGTTGCTCGCTGATGAAAAATGATGAAATAAAGCATCAGATCCAAGAGTTTCTTCAAAAGGGGAACATCAGACCCAATGCCTCCCCTTATGGTATCCTGATTGTACTGGTATAGAATAAAGACAGGACTTGGCAGCTCTGCATTGATTACAGAGCATTAAACAAAATCACAGTCAAGAACTAGTACCCAATTCCCAGAATTGATGACCTTCTTGACCAAATCAAAGGGTAAAATTTCTTCAGTAAGATTGACCTAAAGTATGGCTACCACTAGGTTCCCATCGAACCAACTGATGCATGGAAGACAACTTTCAAATCTAGAGAAGGTCTCTTCGAATGGCTGGTCATGCCCTTTGGCTTAATAAATGCACCTACCAATTTCATGAGGTTTATGGATAATGTATTGATACCCTTCACCAACTCTTTTGTGGTGGTATATTTGGATGACATCCTTATCTTCAACAAAAATTGGGAGGAGCACATGCAACATATTCAGTAGGTTTTGAGCACTTTGCAACAACACAAGCTATATGCCAACTTGGAAAAATGCTCCTTTGGCATGAATAGGATCCAATACTTGGGCTACATTGTTTATGAGCATGGGGTACATGTTTATCCAGCTAAGATCCAAGTCATCCATGACTGGCCAGCCCCGGCCACACTAATCAACTTTGGAGCTTCTTGGGACTAGCCAACTTCTACCGACGGTTCATGTTGGGATTCTCCCATATTGCATGGGCCCTCAAACAAGTGAACAAGGGAGCTGGAATGGAAAAGTTCGTGTGGGGGAAAGAACAACAAAGAGCATTTGATTATCTGAAGCATCGCTTGTGCTCAACTCCAGTATTATCCTTACCCGATCTGCAACAACCATTCGAGATTGAGTCTGATGCATCTGACTATGTTGTAGGCACAATTCTCACTCAACACAGTCATATGGTAGCATACCATAGTGAGACACTCTCATATACTGTCCATAAATACCCCACCTATGACAAGGAAATGTGCTCCATTATACAAGCTTGTAGTCAATGGAAAAATTACATTCTGGGAAAGGAGACAATCATCCACACTAATCACAAGCCTTTAAAGTTCATAGAGACATAAGGGGAAGTTGTAGTATGACCGCAATCAGAGGTGGTCCACCTACCTACAGCAGTTCCATATCAACATCAAGTATAAGACAAGGAGAAAAAATTGTGTCATTGACTACCTTAGTCAACCTCCCATGGTTGCACTCACCAATGTGCTCTATTATTGTGGACATGAGGCATATGAGTGGCCCTGTTGTCACAGGGGCATACCTAGGGTTCAACTCTAACAGTGCACCAACAAGACCTAACTACTGGCCCTTTTGGTAACACCTACGGAGCAGATGCAGTATCACCCAAAGTAGCAATAGGGGGTTGCAGGACATAGGTGTCTACAACCAAAGGAAATGCAAGTGGATTCAAAGGAGCAACACACAACAACCTAGTTATTCTTTATCTCCTTTAAGCCTATCGCGCGTACTATATATTAGATCTAATACAATGATGTAATAACATAATAACAGAAAGAAAAAGAATACAGCATCAATCACACAGAACAACAAGATATATGTCGTTCACTCTCTCCCTAGGTCTACATCCACAAAACTGCATTTCTTGATATTATATGAAAACATACAATTCTATCTGCGCACTTAGATTGCATATCTCTCTCTCTCTCTTTCTCTACTTTCTCCCCTCCCTACGCACCCAGTTGCAGGGTTGATCTTTGCAACTAGCTGAAGATCTTACAATACAGACTCTCTCTCGACACACTACTTCCATTACACAACAATACCCACTCTCTTAACCCACAATGAAAAAATCATAACCAACAACGAACCACCAATGAGTGACGAACCCCTCTTCTCTCATCTAGGTCCTTATTTATAAATTTTGTGACAATGTCTAGGTATCAAAACCCTAGATCCAAAACCCTAGGTGTCTAAAACCCTAGGTCAACTTGACCCACGTTTTCAGGGCTTCACCAACCTGTCTTTCCTTATTTTCCACGAGATGCTCCAAAGCATCTGTTGGTGGATTTTTTCGCTTGTTGAGTTGTCTACGATCCATTTTCCTTGTTGATCTGTCTTCGTCAACCTTCTTAGTCAATCACTCGTTTTCCCTTACTTCGCTCCTTCTTGTCTGCTTCTTTGACCACTTCGACCCAATCTCAGTCAATATTCCTTCCGTGCAGTTCGCACTTCGCCTTTCTTCTTTAATATTCTCTTTCTTCCATAAGCAAGGGCCAACAGGCCCCCAACACTCACATGTGACTCATCCCGAGGCACTGTAGGTATGAACCTTTTGTTTCACTTTGACTTCAGATTGTGTAGAGCATCTTGATCTCTCTACTCTATTCCTCCCTTCCTTGTGCAGATTGTCTTTTCTATGTCTGGTACCCAGTTTCAACTACACCTGGTACCTAGACCCTTCTTCTTATGCTTTTACTGAGAGCTACAAGGAAATTGGTTGTCATAGTAAAATTTCAAGCGGCTCCCATTTACCAAACCTTCCTTCCATTCTCCATTCAAAGTCTTCAACTGCGCAGCTCCTCCTTTTGTAACATAGGCAACCTCATATGGCCCAAGCCAATGTGTCCTGAACTTCTCTGAATGATTCATGAACTTGTTGTCATATACCCATACCAGATCTCCTTGCTTAAAGGCTTTCTTCTTGATATGTTTGTTGTGATAGGCCTTTTCTCGTTCCTTTTGTACCTGTTGATGAAATCCTGCAATGAATCTATCTGCCTCTAGTTCCACCAACTGCACAAGCCTATCTTACATAGCATTCGTGTCATCCACATTTGTGAATGCTTCAATTCTTAGACTAGGAACCAAATATTCCATAGGTACGACTGCTTCTAGGACGTAGACTATCTTAAAGGGGGTTTGCACTGTCATCTTATTGCAAGTGGTTCTATAAGCCCATAATATTGTTGGTACTCTCAAATCCCAATCATCTATGTTCACACTGAAAATATTTGTCAGCGTTGTCTCCAAGATCTTATTAAAATATTTGACTGTACCATTCACCTGTGGATGGTATGGACTGCTCTTCTGATGATGAACTTCAAATTCCTGAGTCAAGGCTTCAATAGTCTTATTAATAAAGTCTGTACCTTGATCGCTCATAAGGGTCTTCGAGAATCCAAACCTGGGTATGATATCATCAAATATGAATCATGTAGTTGTAGTTTCACTACAGTCCTTAACTGCTCTTGCTTCTTCCCATCTTGTCAAATACTCAGTTGTAGTGATAATGTAGCTCACTCCTGTGCGCTTCCTTGGGGGTTTGATAGGTCCCACGAAATCAATTGCCCATTTCTCAAATGCCTGTAAAGTTAGCTGAGGTACTAAAGGCATATCATCTCTTATGGAGGGTTTCCTAACTCTTTGGCATACATCGCAGGCTCTGTAGTATTCCTTAGCATCTTTGTGTAAAGTGGGCCACCAGAGGCTAACTCTAAGAACCTTCTGCGTTGTTTCTTTCCCTGCATAATGTCCTCCTGCGATGATTTCATGTGATTCTACCAGAATCAGTGGTCTCTCTGCCTCCTTAACACATCTCCTCATGATCTCATCAGATCCCATCTTATAAAGTTGTCCAGCTATAAGGGAAAAGTCTGCAACATGAACTACCAGTTGTTTCTTCTGAATGATTGTATATTCGTGAGGTGCCATTCCTGGTGATAGGAACTAGACTATCTCGGTGATTTGATAATCAAACTTTATGATGGCCAACAACTATGCATCTGGTTTCAAGGGGATCTTCATTTCTCCCATGGGCCCTTTAATGCCCTTCATATCGGTAAACTTGGTTGGAAACAAGTTCTGATATTCATGCAGTAGTTCTGTGATCTTATCAATAGTGGAATCAACCCAATAATCTCCAACGTTTGTGAGCTTAGGTGCTTTCTCTGTTCAAATAATAAATTTCTCGATTTTGATTGGTTGTTGGATGAAAGCTAGTTCGAATCCTGGCCCTTCTATGTCTCTCTGTCCTTTTGTTTATGTGATGTTCACATTCCTAGGATCATCATCTTCATCAACATTGATATTGTAACAACCTTGCAATTTCTGAAGAGGTGTGGTCCATTCATTCTCTTCTTGCTCAACATGGAGGTTAGGTGCCTCCTCAAAGACTTTATGTCTTACAACTTGTAGAGCTTGATCTATTGTGGGGTGCTGAATTTCAAATAAAAATGTAGCTAGAAAGTTCAGAGTCATATTGTACCAAATTGAAGTGGTGAGGCACAGTTATGCTTGAAGATACCAATTAATATGCGTTGTGTCCAAAGTGTTGATGAACTTATGCACCTATTGTTCCGGAGGAATGTTGCTCCAGGCCTCTTCAAAAATTCACATGATCCTTCGAACAACTTTGACCTGTGTATCAAACTTCGCACCCTTCAACTTGTTCTGAAAAGTGCATTTTCATCAAAGTGCGACATTACACCCACTCCACAATGTTCTTTTTGTGTGTTCCCCACCATCTCGTTGGAATTTCTTTCAAGGATTCATTCAGTGCCAACAACCTCTGTTGTACTGGTACAATTTCTTCAAATTCCAATAAGAAAGTTTCTAAATGATTTAAACCATCAAATGTGGGTAAATTACTTACTTCTGTGTCAATCCAGCGAACTTCCCTAGTCAATCTAGCACATCTCCGCACAGAAACTTCATACATTTTGTTCTGCCAATTCTCTAGTGCTTCTTCTGAATCTGATGAGCATGCGTTGTCACTTCACCAACTTAAATTCCCATCTGTTGTGGGATTAATATAATCATGTTGTCTTTCTATCAATTTATATATATTCTCTAGCTTCCATGCACGGTATTCTTCTCTGATGGGTTCTGTGTATCTGCGACCTTCATCAGGATAAAGAGGCACAATGATGTAGACCCCCTCCCCTTCAGGATTTTACGACCTCCCAGTCTCTGGATCGTTCAATCCCCTCGAGCTGAAACAACTCTTTGGTCCGTGCTGGAACCCCAAGTAAAAATATTCACAAGGATCCCTTTATGAAACTCACCCTGTGTGAATAGGAACCAAGCATGAGCTCCCCCCCACGCGACCACGGGTTGTGACTGTGTGCCTACACAAACAGTGTTTTCGGAACTTTGCGTATCGAGACTTCGACATGTGAGCCACCATTGACTCTCCAACTCCCGATAGTCAATTCCCGATGAAGGCTAAGCACTAGGCTAGCTCGCTTCGTATCCTTTCTCCATGTGACCACTTCCTATGATCACCAACTGAGCCCAAAAGGTGCTCTTCACATTTCACGTATCAGCGATGTGAAGGAGTTGACTCCTTATCCTTCGAACTCTCGATTGTTGAAATCACGATGGGGCTTAGCTCGTGTTAGCTCCTCCCTTTAGTTCTGCCACATGGCATCTGGTTACGACCTAGGGATAAATCTTTTGGTATTACCTTCACCTGGCTCAACATTCTAGGTTTTCTGTGATCTGACGGTTCAGATCATGTCATGAGTCTGGACTTCGCCAATCCTCAACTCTACCCCTTTGAATTTATTTAGTAGCGAGTCAGAGAAATGTTGATCTCTCGCCATGTGTCCCTCCAAAATGGATGGTCTTGATGACGTCGGGACAACCAACGAATATGATCTTTCACCACGATCACCGGCTGTGTTCTTTTCGAAATGATCAACGGTCGTGATCTCCTCTCTATATGATGGTCACGATTGAATTGCAATTTTGTGAGTTGCGAGTTCTTGCAACTCAAACTTTGACTCCTTTGATGCGTAAGTCAATGAAATGATGAGTACTCACCACGTGTCCCCTCTGATGTATGGCTATTATTATGTCGAGGTTTTGGATTTCGCAAAACCCACCTTCCTGTGCAGTGTGAAGGGTTTTAACCTTCGCGCGCTTCCTCCAGATCCAACGATTATCAGTCCACGGTGCTCCGATCTGATGATTTTGATTTGATCTCTCCCACACTCTCTTCTGAGTGTTTGGATGTGGATTCAACGGTCCAAATATTTTCCCTTCAGCTTAGCCGATAGCTGTTGTGATCTCCCTCCTGAGATTTTGCGCCTTCTTCCCAGACATGGAAGATTTCAATAGTTAGAATATTTTGATCTTCGCCTTTCCTGGGAGTCTAGTTTCTAGATCTCGTGAACACTTTATGAAAGGGATATCCCTTTTGAGCTTCTTCCCTTGAAGGATTTTCGATCTCCCACACACACCTTGCGTTCTGGGGATTTCGAATAACTCAATTCGAAGGATTTTCTTGAAAAGAAAATGTTTCTCGCCCACTTGGAGTTCTTCAAATCTTGTTAACTTCTTGACATTGTGCACACCTTGCACCTAGTCTAATTTTCCTTGGTTCCATCTGGACTTCTCTCTGAGTCAATCTGAGACTTAGTCGACGCACTCCTTTCATTCAAGATGCACACCTTGCATACAAGTATCAGAGGAGAAACAAAGCGAAACTCAACCAGTTTCATCACGACTTCATACAGTCAATCTCTCAAACTCTCATACATGAAAGTGAACTATAACAAATCATACATACAGAATAGCATTCATGCAATCACATTTGAGATGAACACAATTCAAGGATTTGGGACAATTTTCGTCTATTCTATTCATTCATAAAAAATGAAAATTACATAGTGTTCCTCTACTCTACTCTGCTCTACTGATCTCTATTACAATACTCTCCCATACTGATCTATTACAGTGTAAAAATCAACTATCTAAGGACCGGCTCCACAAGCTCTCTTGTCCTATTCTGAAATATATCATTTCAAACTTTTCAACTAACACCTACTTATTCATACTACAATAACTGCTAATTACTACCAGATAGAGTCGACACTCCATATCTGCAGTTTCTTACAGTCCTTCTAGACTTTACAAACAAGTTACAATTTAAAATTGTTGTTTACAAAATATCTTAACAACCAATTAAATTCTGAGTTAAATGCTTGATTTGAAACTCTGTCATTGTTGAGATGTCCTATGTTTGCCTCCACATGTGCATTGTTGACCTTGAAGACGATGCTCCTAAATCATACTCCTCTAGTTAAAAAATTTCACATGGACTCCTGTACATGAGCTCTTATATTGTCTTTCCATGATTCAAAATATCAGTTTATGTAACCCAATTTGCATCTTCCATTGGGTGATCTTTCCACTTCACTAAGTATTCAGGATATGTCTTTCTTCTAGTTTTCTTTCCATCTCTTTGTTCGATGATTTTCTCCATCTAAGGTTTTTCTGTTGTGGGAAATTGCTCTTCTCAATGGATTTCTTTTTGATGATCTGATTATCCTGCTTCATCCCTCATGTAAGGATGCAAGTCTGCAACATTGAATATCAGCAATATCCCAACATTGTCTGAAAACTCAATCTCATAAGCATTGGCGGCAAATTTTCTGAGAATCTTGCATGGTCCTATCTTCTTCATCCTCAATTTGTTATACATTCCCCTTGGAAATCTCTATTTTCTTAAATGAGCTAAAACTTCATCTCCAACTTCAAATTGAACTTCTCTTCTCTTTTGATCAACTTTGTTCTTGTATTTTTTGTTGTTGTCATGTAGTTGTTCTTCTAGAATGGTATGAAATATGCCATTTTTTAGAATATGTCTACCACAACAAATATGGAATCACTCCCTTTTTGAGTTCTAGACAATCCCAAAAGAAAATCAATATTGATTGTGTCCCATGGCCTCTCTGGAATTGGTAATGGCTGATACAAACTAGTGTTTTGTTGTCTTCCCTTTGCATATTGACAAATTATGCATTTCTTCACAAACTTCTTCCCTTCTGCCCTCATGCTCGGCCAATAGTATGAATTATTCAACTGTGCAAATGTCTTATCGTGACCAAAGTGTCCAGCTAAACCTCCACTATGTTTCTCTTTCAGTAGGTTATCTCTCATTGAGCATTTCGGAATGCATAATTGGCTTCCTTTGAACAATAATCCATCATGATTCAAATATTCATTCCATTGGCTTATGTCTCCCAATAAAGGATTCTTGCATGCCTCATAAGCTTCTTTGAAATCTGCATCTTCTTTTTACATCTCCTTGAGGTGTTCGAACCCCAAAGTCTCCACCTGGAATTCATGTACAATCAAATTCCTCCTACTCAAAGCATCTGCAACTTTGTTAACAGTTCCAGCAATGTGCTTAGTAACAAAAGTAAAATTATGCATAAATTATACCCATTTGGCATGTTTCTGTTTCAACTTTTCTTTCCTAGTAATAAATTGCAAAGCATGATTATCACTGTAAAAGACAAATTATTTAGGAATCAGATAATGTCTCAATTTTTTCAAAGCTTGAATCACTGCATAAAACTCCTTTTCATATGTGGAATACTTTTGCTTGGCGTCATTCAGTTTCTCACTGAAATAAGCAACTGGTTTATTATCCTGACTCAAGACTTCTCCAATATCTAATCCACTTGTGTCACATCTCACCTTAAATGTTTTTCCAAAATCTGGTAAGACCAGAATTGGCTACTTTTTGATTTTCTCCTTCCACACTTTGAAACTTTTGTCAGCTTCCTCTGTCCAACAGAAGGACTTATGTTTCTTCTTCACAGTATCCAACATGGGTGCACATATGCCACTGAAATTTCTGATAAATTTCCTATAAAAACTTGCTAACCCATGAAAACTTCTTACCTCAAATGCGTTGTTCGGTGATAGCCATTCTCTGATCACTCTCACCTTTTCTGGGTCCACATTCAATTCATTTGAAGAGATTACAAAACCCAAATATATGAGCTCCTTCTTCATAAAAGAACTCTTCTTCGGATTTATCAGCAATTTCTCTTGCTGCAACCTTTCCATCACTGATGTCAAATGTCTTAAGTGTTCTTCCTTTGTCTTGCTGAAGATTAGTATGTCATATATATATAATATGAAAAATTTTCCTATGAAGTCTTTCAACACTTCATTCATCAGTCTCATAAATGTGCTCGATGCATTTGTCATCCCAAATGGCATGACCATCCATTCAAACAATCCTTCATTTGTCTTGAATTTTGTTTTCCATTCATCTCCCTCTCTCATTCTTATCAAATGATATCCACTCTTCAAGTCTACCTTGGAAAAATAGCTTGCTCCACTCAAACAGTCCATCAAATCATCCATCCTTGGTAAAGGAAATATGTATCTAATGGTTATCTTGTTGATGGCTCTGGAATCTGTACACATTCTCCATCCTCCATATTTCTTTGGACTTAATACAGTCGGTATTGCACATGGGCTTAGGATTTCTCTGACTAACCATTTATCCAAAAACTCTTGGACTTCCTTTTTGACCTCCTCATTCTCCCTAGGTGTCAACCTATAAGCTTCTTTGTTTGGTAAACTAGCTCCTGGAATAAGGTAAATATGATGGATTATGCTCCTAATGGGTGGTAATGAGTGTGGTAACTCATCCACACTTATATCAACAAAGTTTTCTAACATTTCCTAGATTTCTATAGGCAAATATTCTACAGAATTATTTGCAAGAATAACTCTAGGCTTCCTCACTACAGCAAATTGCATTTTTTTCTCCTTCTTGACTTCATTCAAGAGTTCCTTCCCACTCATGAGAAGTATGCTTGTACTAGCTTCTCTCTTTTGATCTTTGTCTTCTATGGGTAACAACATATGCGTTCTACCATTCTTTTCTAGGGTATAAGTATTCTTTCTTCCATCATGAATAACCTTTCGGTCATATTGCCACAGCCTCCCCAATAAAATATGGTAGACATCCATAGGAATTACATCACACAATATTTCATCTTTGTAACCTCCTATTTTAAATTCAACTTTGCCTTGTTGACTCACCACGGCTTGATGTCCCTTCTGCAACCATGATACCTTGTATGGATTTGGATGTGAAGTTGTCTTCAGCTCCAATTTTTCCACCATCTCTGTGGATACTAGATTGTTAGTTCTCCCACTGTTTATGATCACCTTGCAAAATTTGTCCCTCAACTTGCAAGCAGTTCTAAATAGGCTTGTTCACTGAACTGGTTCCTTTGGTTCCTTTTCAGGTTTAAGAAGAATTTTCCTCATCGTGAGGTTTCTTCCTCCTTTTGCAACTTATGCTTCCACATGCCTCTGCGCTTCAGCAATGTGTGTTTCTCCACCTTCTCTTTTTTTGTCAGGACATTCCCAAGATTTATGTCCTTCCTTTCCATAGGTATAGAATTTAACTATGCCTCCTTTGGCTCTTCCTCTTCCTCTTCATCTAGAAAAATAACATCTTCCGGCATGTTGTCCTTATTTAGAACTTCCACCCTTCTCATGGTGACTATGTTGTTTTTCAACTTCAGGCTTCGACTTCTAGAACTTCTCTCTGTTGGTTCCCTTTCCTCTGCTTGAATTTCCGCCTCTGCTTTGTTGGCTTTGCTTCCTGGCTAATTTTTCTTCATCTTTCAAGGCTGCTTGATAGGCATCCTCAACTGTTCTAACCGACATCATGTTGATCTACTCTTTGATTTCATACCTCAGCCCATTGATATATATGGCTGTCTTCTCATCCTCATTTTCCTTCTACCCAACCCTGATAAAATTCTTCAGTTTACTCCTTCACTGAAAAACCCCTCTGTTTTAGGTTCTGCAATCTTCTATAAATATTGATCTGGTAATCCTTCGGGATAAATTTGGCTTTTAGTTTGGCTACCATACTATCCCAATTTTTAATTTTTTGCTTACCGTTACTTCTACGTTTGGCTTGCAGTTCATCCCGCCATAATGCTACATGACCTTTAAGTCTTGTCACTGCATGCTTCACCATCTTGTCTTCTTCGATATCTTCGTAATTGAAGTATTTTTCCATAGCACATACCCAATATAACAATTCTTCAACTTCTAAATTTCCTTCATACATAAGTACCTCTATCCTTGCTCTCGCTCCTATCTTTGAAACAACTTTTATCAAGCGATCTTGTGCGGCATCCTCCACATCATTTTCTTCATCCTTTGCTTCTTCTTCGCTCTCAGATTCACTGATATCTCCAGTGTACGGTTCTCTTCTCTGTGTTGTCTCCATGGTGTCCAACCTCATTCAAATTCGCCTCATTTCTTCTTCCATCTCTGCATTTTCTCTGTGCCTTCCTTGTGGCATGATTTCACTACGTCACCTACAAACAGAAATGAAATTTCCTTTATACCACAACTGATACCAACTTTCCTCCTTTAGCTTTGTCTATTGTCTGCAAACAAACTCAAAATATAGGCTCTGATACCACCTGATGCAGACCCCCTCCCCTTCAGGGTTCTGTGACCTCCCGGTCTCTGGATCGTTCAATCCCCTCAAGAAGAAACAACTCTTTGGTCCCTGCTGGAACCCCAAGAAAAAATATTCACAGGTCCACGCGACCATGGGTTGTGACCGCGCGCCTACACAAATAGTGTTTTCGAAACTTCGCGTTTCGGGACTTCAACGTGTGAGCCACCCTTGACTCTCCAACTCCCTATATTTGATTCTCAACGAAGGCTAAGCACTAGGCTAGCTCCCTTCATATCCTTTCTCCATGTGACCACCGCCTGCGATCATCGACTGAGCCCAAAAGGTGCTCGTTGCATTTCGCGTATCGACAATGTGAAGGAGTCAACTCCTTGTCCTTCAAACTCTCGATTGTCGAAATCACGATGGGGCTTAACCTGTGTTAGCTCCTCCCTTTAGTTCTACCACATGGCCTCTGGTTATGACCTAGGGCTAAATATCCTGGTATTTCCTTCACCTAGCTCAACAATCCAGGTTTCCTGTGATCTGACGGTTCAGATCATGTTGCGAGTCTGGACTTCGCCAATCCTCGACTCTACTCCTTTGACTTTCTTCAGTAGCAAGTCAGGAAAATGTTGATCTCTCGCCATTTGTCCCTCCAAAATGGACAGCCTTAATGATTTCGTCACAACCAACGGCTATGATATTTCACCAAAATCACTAGATATGATCTTTTCGGAATGATCAATGGTCATGAACTCCTCTCTATCCAACGATCGCGATTGAATCACAAATTCGCAAGTCGCAAGTTCTTGCAACTTGAACTTTGACTCCTTTGATGCACGAGTTAGAGAAACATTGACTACTCACCATGTGTCCCCTCCGATGGATGGCTATGATCATGTCTAGGTATTGGATTTCGTAAAACCCACCTTCCTCTGGAATGTGAAGGGTTTTAACCTTCACATGCTTCCTCCAGATCCAATGGTTATCAGTCCACGGTGCTCCAATCTGATGGTTATAATCTGATCTCTCCCATTCTCTCTTCTTAGTGTCTGGACGTGGATTAAAAGGTCCATATATTTTCCCTTCAGCTTATCTAATGACCAATGTGCTCTCCCTCCTGAGCTTTTGCGCCTTCTTCCTGGACTTGGAATATTTCAACACTTAGAAGATTTTGATCTTTGCCTTTCCTGGGAGTCCAGTTTCTGGATCTCGTGAACACTTTATGAAAGGGCTATACCTTTTTAGATTCATCCCTTAATGGATTGTTGATCTCCCATGCACACCTTGCATTATGGGGATTTCGAATAACTCAATTCGAAGGATTTTCTTGAAAATAAAATGCTTCTCTCCCACCTAGCGTTCTTCGGTTGTAGTTCTTCAAAGCTCGTTAGCTTCTTGATGCTATGCATACCTTGAACCTGATCTAAGTTTCCTTGGTTCCCTCTGAACTTCTCTCTGAGTCAATCCGAGAATCAATCGTCGCACTCTTTGCGTTCAAGATGCACACCTTGCATACAAGTATCAGAGGAGAAACAAAGAGAAACTCAACCAATTTTTCCACGACTTCATACAGTCAATATCTCGAACTCTCATACATGAAAGTGAACTATAACAAATCATACATACAGAATATCATTCATGCAATCACATTTGATATGAACACAGTTCAAGGATTTGGGACAATTTTTGTCTATTCTATTCATTCATAAAACAAAAATTACATAGTGTTCCTCTACTCTACTCTGCCCTACTGATCTCTCTTACAATACTCTCCCATATTGATCTATTATAGTGTAAAAATCAACTATCTAAGGACCGGCTCCATGAGCTCTCTCGTGCTATTCTGAAATCTATCATTTCAAACTTTAAAACTAACACCTACTCTGTCCTACTACAATAACTACTAATTACTACCAGATAGAGTTGACACTTCATATCTGCAATTTCTTACAGTCCTTCCAGACTTTAGAAACAAGTTAAAATTTAAAATTGTTGTTTACAAAATATCTCAACAACCAATTAAATTCGGAGTTAAATGCTTGAGTTGAAACTCTGTCATCACTGAGATGTCCTCTATTTTCCTCCATGCGTGCGTTGTTGACCTTGAAGACGATGCTTCTGCATCATGTAATGAACCTAAGTCCATCACCCTCAAATGCCATTCTTCTTTTCTTTAAGTCAACCACAGTCGAATTGTTGAAAGCCCAATCAATTCCTAACAACGTAGGATAAGGACTACTATCGTCAAATATTTCAATCACTTGGAAGTCTGCAAACATCTTTACCCCATCGATGTCCACAAGGACATGCTCCAGTCTTCCAAAGGGGCTTACTGCCTATTGATTAGCCATCCTAAGCCTGATAGGGGAATAACTTAACTTAGGTTTTCCCATCAGTGCCCAGGTCTTCTTCGTCATAACATTGACCTCTGACCCTAAGTCGAGGACCACATAATCTATGTCTTAATATCCAATCTAAGCATTAAGGTGTAATTACTTATTTTTCCTTCTCTTTCTGGATACTTGATGTACTTCCTTATTAAGAAGAGGAGCTATCCTACCTATTTCATATTGGCCAATCAAATTTTGTAGTTCTTGTACAACTCTCTCATCCTTAATCAAATTAATGCAAGTACATAAGAATTCCATAAGCTTGCTTACCTCTTTTCCTTCTCCAGGCAAAGAAGATTGATCAAATGCCAAAGGCATTCCACATTCTCTCACTTATGTTTGTGTCTTTGATGAAGAAGCTTGATCTCTTCCAAATTATTTTCTTGCCTCTTCAAATGTATGCTTTGCTTCCCTCGGATCAAACACTTGTGTCTTCTCTGCAACTCTTCTAACCCTTGATTCTTCTGTAGTCTTTCCGGGGATCACTCTATCTTCTCCTGTAACAACACCTCCTCTAGTGATAACAGTGACTCTGGGACCCTCTCCGCGAGGTTCTACTGATATTAGTTGTACTTGTTGGTTTCTTCCGCGTCTCTCCTTAAGTTTGGCTAACAGCACAGGACAATCTTCAATAACATGTTCAAATGAGTTGCAGTAGCTACAAGTGGTACAAGGGTTCTGACAGTCCCTTGCCAAACCTAGTTGTGCACACTTATAAAAAATGATCTGACCTCAACCTCAACCCATGCCTCCTCCTCGTCCTCTTCCTCTGAATCCACTGTGACGATTGAAGTTTCCTCTTCCTGGGGAATTAAAATTCATAGCATTTCCTTCCTGTTGTACTTCACCTTGAATCCTATATCTTTCTCTTGATCTTTCATGCAAGAGGTCATAAGCCCTATAGTCCTTCTCATCATGCCCCAAAGATTTATAGATGTGAAGTAAAGGTTTGTAGGTGTCTCGACATATTTTTTCATGTAATAGCATTCACCAAGGCGATGTCTATTTCTACATGCTTCACACCAGGGTAGAGTAACCTGCTTCAAAGGGCTCAGAGCTCCAGAAGCCAAGTAATCATGAAATAGGGGACAATGCTCCTTATCATGGCCTTCTTATTTGCATCTGATAAAACAAATGTTGTCTCTTTTATCTTTTCCCTTGTCTTTCTTCATATCTTCGACCTGTAGAGATAAGCTAGTTAGTTGACTGAAAATTTGACTCATACCTGAGCTAGATTCTCCCATAGGGGCAGATTCTAGTTTCATGGTGATCTTTAGCGCCTCAGACTATGAAGCGACCTTGTGTTGCATCAGAGGAACTCTGATGTGGGGTAAGAGGGAAACAATGAACCATTCCTTGTTCTGCTCATCTGGGATCTAAAAACTCAACCAGCCTGTCAAGGTCTTAAACCTCTGATCAAATTCCCAAACAGGTTCATCTACTCTCTTTTTGATTTCTTTTAGTTATGTAATGCACTGCGACTCCGACTTGGGTTTCTTGAATTCTACACTCAATGCAGTTTTGATGGTATTCATCGGTTTAGGCTATGCAATCACTATAGAAAACTTCATATACCAACTCAGTGTGCGGTCTCTCAAGGTAGTACTAAATTGAGCTCTCTTAACTACTTCATCATTGACTTGCTTAATACTCCATACAACCTCGCATAAGAACTAGTGTTGATCAGGATATTCATATCCATCTCCTCTAAATATAGGTAGCCTCATTTCATCTGCCATATATCTTCCTAGGTTTCTTGACTGAGTATGTACTGAACTGTTGGTAATAATGCTCTGAGTGCTCTGATAAATCTGGCTACTCTAGTTACTTAATGTTTCTAAAACAATCGAAGGAGTAATAGTACTTACTTTGACAGTTGGTGCAGTTCCTAAAGTATTTGACTCTTTTCGGCGAGGTTCTTCAGTCTTCTCTTCCTCTGCTCTAGCGGATCTTGATTGTTCCTCATTCAATAGCTCTTCTTATTCTACACTGTAGAACCCTTTTTCCTGTGCTAGTGGTTTGTGTCTCTGCTCAAACAGGTCTACTAGAGGAACTTCTCTTAAGGTTCTCCCACTGCGTGTATGTCCAACCTCTATGTCGTTGTCACTGTCTGAGTTCTTGAACATTATCTTTTCAATCCGACCAATTACCGTATCTTCAAGATGTTCTTCTCATGTAATAGCATCTTGATCTTCAACTTCAAAAAGTGTAAAAATTTTCCTCTAGCTCCCTTAAAGAAATATCTCTCTTCTTGTTTATATGACTCTACTCTGTCAATAAAAAAATCAGTAATGTACCCTCCAATAGTTCTATCAAAACAGTGATCTAATGCTCTTGACACAGTGTTTTCAACTCTCGTGACCTTCTTGATCAGCGTCGACGTCCAAACCACAGGTGGTCTAGATCTGATTTCAAACTAGGTATCTGCTAACCTGGATAGCCACTCGTATAGTTCCTTATGAATTCCCCCAAAGAAAATCTCATGTATATCAGTGAATATATACCTTCCCAACCAATCCTCTGTACTTATATTAGGGTTTTTATTCTGAGCCTCAACGAAGACCTTTTCTTGTTCTTCTATCCACTTCTGAATCTTTGTCTTCGATGGAAACCACCTTGACATTCCCTCAATAAGATCTTGGTCCCGGAAACAGAACCATTTCTTGGAACAGGGGAAGACCCAAGTGTTCACAATTGAAAACGTCAACTTAATTTCACTTGCAAAGTGTTGCTAAAGCCTATTATTATATAAGACTAAATAATGCTAGTAGGTGGGACCCCCTTGAACTTTTGAAAATCAGGTCTAATCATTTTCAATGTTACGATGATGTGCTACAAAGTTTTACTTGGTTGTTGAAAATATGCTTGTCATTGATATCAGTTAAGCTTTGAGATGTTGTTCCTTCATGATACTACAGCCTGTTATTCATTTATGACATTTGTTCTTCTTGCACCTGTACAACAAAAATATTAGTAAAAATTGCAGAAGGGCATTTTAAGGAGAAGTAAAAAATGTATCCAAGAAAAAAAGGGGAAAAAAACCTAGCTCTGTGATACTATATAAATGAAATAATTATTGATAGTGGTTAATTCATAACTAACAAGAAAATGGCATTTTAAAAAATATGTTAATTTTGACATGCATATCGTGGAAGTTTTGGTGGCACATTCTTCGCAAGTGATAATACATGGATTATGCATTGATTGATGCAATCAGTAACCAATATGCATATGTTATAAACCTTGGTGGCTTATGGAAGTAATGGCTTTGAAATTTTTTATGGTGGTTGTGCTATTGGTGATGATTTTGTTGTATAGTGGTCAAGCAATTCATTTGAATTATAGCATGGGTGGTCCATGTGGCAAGGTAACGACACAAATGGTTGAGTGTGGAACTTGGATTATGCTATGGTTTAATGAGTTGATATTCTCGATGCATTGGTTGATTAATGGTGTTAATGAAGGCTCGTTGGCATGTACTATGAAGTAAATGTGATATGGGTGGAGGTGACGTGCATTTACTGCACATCACCTTTACCTTTCTCGTTGGTCGCCACCCTCATCGGACTATTGTTTGATCTGGTTGTTGTTCTCATGCTCTGGATTTTCAGCAAGGTGAAACCACTCGATCGCTTCTCGTCTTAAGGTTTTCGATTGACAGGTATGTCTCTTTTGGCCATTATTGACTTCACTCTAGTTACGAAATGTTTTTGGCACAGTTGTATGGGTTTGTGTTGTCCTGAGTGTTGCAACTGTGCCAAAAACATTTCGTAACTAGAGTGAAGTCAATAGTTGATATTCTCGATGCATTGGTTGATTAATGGTGTTAATGAAGGCTCGTTGGCATGTACTATGAAGTAAATGTGATATGGGTGGAGGTGACGTGCATTTACTGCACATCACCTTTACCTTTCTCGTTGGTCGCCACCCTCATCGGACTATTGTTTGATCTGGTTGTTGTTCTCATGCTCTGGATTTTCAGCAAGGTGAAACCACTCGATCGCTTCTCGTCTTAAGGTTTTCGATTGACAGGTATGTCTCTTTTGGCCATTATTGACTTCACTCTAGTTACGAAATGTTTTTGGCACAGTTGTATGGGTTTGTGTTGTCCTGAGTGTTGCAACTGTGTGGTTTTGGCTTTGAATGGAAAATCGATGGTTCTGCGTAAAATTGTTGTGAGTTTATTAGAGTTGGTGGTCTTCCTGGGTGATCGTTTTGTTACCACTGTGTTTTGTCAAGGGTTTTTCTTTAAAAGGTTGACTGGATGATTGTCTTCATGTTTCCTGGGTTTAATTAGAACCTTGTTCAACTCTGTCAAGGAAATTCCTCCTGTTCATGAGCATCGTGGTCCTCCTTGAGCGTGTGCCTTTATCCCTAAAGTTTGACCATAGTCCCCCTCCCTCCTACGATGGCTACTATGCAAACCCTTAAACCCTCCATACTGGATCTGCATAAGAAGTTTGTCGAGCATGCTAAGATTATTGTGGCATGTTACTTCAAATGCAGGCTCACTCATTATTCGTATAGAAATCGTGTTAGTATGGCTTTTGGCCAATACCTCTGTGGAAATGGTGTGAGCCCCACATTTCCAATTGCACTTCTAAAAGGATCATAGGTGCAGCCTATTGTCAAAAATTAGTTTTTTTTTTTTGTTATGAAAGGGCCACTGTCATTTCGTTTTGGTTCGTGAGTATACACTGTTATCACGCTTGTTTGGTCGACTGTTTTCCCTTACCATGGTGTCAAATTGTTAGTTATTATATATCCGTTAGAGTGGTTCTTATGATGTTTGGATAATGGTTTGAATTGATCACAGGGGTTTGGTGTTGTTCACACATGTCGCATACTATAGATGATTTTTTTTTAGAATTAGAAGATTGGATTGGATATTTCCATTGCATCTTTTTTCGTTGGGAGAATACACTTGAATGTGTGCGGCCTGGTCACTCATAGGCGACTTAACAAATAGCTCAGAATGAGTTTTTTGAGTTATATCATGGTCATATATTGTTATGTGGTTATGGCAATTATTACACTGTGAAATTCTCTCAGTTGTGCACCACGTATAATATGGATGGCTTGTTTCATATGCCCAGTAATACCCCCTGAATTCTAAGTGCGTTATCGTTTTGCAAGTTGATCATTGTAGATTATAGTTGTGTGAGATATTTGGCTCGGTTTTAAGTCGCACTAAAATGCTTGTTTTACAATGGCATGGTTACATGGTTTCGTAAATTTGCTCCTACATAGCCTGTGTCTAAATGATGATTGTTGGTTATAGTCAATTTCCTTTCAGGCATGACATGTGAGGTCTTGATTATTTTGATCTTTCTACTACATATATATGTATGGAAACGAATATCGTTACAAATCTTGATTGGCCCTATTAACAGAAGTAAAATCTTCATTATTATTTTTTGGAAACACTACTTTCAAATATAGACGTGGATTGGGGAAATGTATGGCAATGGTGGATATTATTGCTTACAGATTGAGTGTTGTTGTTGATTGTTATAACATACAAAATGTACGAATAAAATGAACAGAACCTCTTACAAATTGTGTGAAGTACTTCTGTTTTGTAATGACACTGTGTTGGATATTAATGGATAGTGAAATTAAACAAATACACAGAAATTATGACTCGGTCATATGATTGTTGGTCGATGCATTTTTATGACTCGGTCATATGATTGTTGGTCGATGGTTTTACCCCTCATTATCTCATTTTCCGCTAATTATAAACCCCTCACATATCCCATATTCATTTTGTTCACCCTCTGTTCTGATATTGATCACAGCTAAGGAATATTTTGTGTAAGATTGGATAGAAGAGGCAGAATTCTGTGTGGATTGCAGTGATGTTTATTGGTTTGCTTACAGTTGATTGTTGTTATCATTGAGAAATGACAATATCTCTTCCCTTTCATTATATCATATTTTCTCTAATTACAAACCCCTCATGTATCCCTGAACATTATTTCCATCCCCCTACTCATTGATTAACATTACAACAATTTGTATGGATTGGATTGCATGAGCCTGATGCATTCTGAGCCAAATCTATTTTGTATTTTTAAGGAGTTTCCATGCATGGTTATTTAAAATACTATTTGCTAATAATTAACATATGCAATATGAGTTTTTTCTGTCGAGGAAGCCATGGTCAAGGAAACAGAGGTAGAGGTAACTGGAACCAAGGCCCAAGGAGGCCTAGGTTCTCAATACATTTTGATGTTGATTCTGAAGAGCTTGGCCAATTGTTCCATGTTGGGTTCTTTAATTGGATTGGAAAGGGAATAGTCCAATCGAGGCTTGAAAGGCCTCCCTTTCAAGCCCCTCAAGCCCCTGGTATACATGTGCCTCCTCATATCTCTTTACAGCCTGAAGTCCCAGAAAATGATGGGTGGCATGAGATTGTTCACCTGATAGTCTCCCAACACTATGGCTGGCCAAACTTAACCTTGCCTGCTCCCCCACCTTTGATCCCCATTGCCCAATATGCCCCTAACCAGTCACCAGTGCAATTATCCCATGCCAGCAAGAGATTGAAGACTAAAGCCCACCATGCATTTGATAAAGGAAAAGATGTTCATGCTCGTTCCTCACCCTACAATGACTCTGACAAATCTGTGTCTTCACAGATTCATTTGAGGGATGATTCTTCCCACATGATCAGTGAGATAAAGCCTAAAGGCTCTACCCAGCTCAAGGCAATTTCAGGGAAATCAAGAGGTGACAACAGCAACCAAGGAAGGGTTGCTTCACAGACTAGAAAATGTGGGTTTTAAATTTTATGTTATTTATTGTTTTATGACAGTGGATTCCATGGATTTTGGACAGCATGATTTATTTTGGATATATGAGTATTATTTTGAAATATTTTTTTCAAGTTTATGAGCTAAAATTGTCAAAGGAAAATATGTTTTGAAGGGAGGCCCAAGGGGTGTGTTTGTTTAACAAATATATTATGTTATGATGTGATGATTTTTATCACTAAAGGAGTCACAAGGGGGTCCCACCTATTAGTTATTATTTAATTATGACCCTATTATGATTATTACC
>JASDQU010241076.1:94138-106724 GCA_032191745.1 Picea mariana | reverse complement strand
TAGGAGTAGACAAGAGACCACACATCATAAAAACTCAGTCCAGAGTTTGACACACACACATCACATGGGCACACCCAACAGTTGGGCTCCCTCACACAGATGTGACAACTCAATCCAAAGGAGAACAATCTAGAAGATGTCTCATGAAGTTGCAATAAACAACAAACTTGTTTAGTCATATGACCATCAACTTCCACATCAAATTGTGGGTTGAAATAACTTATATGAATTTTCTAAGATAACTAGCTTAGACTTTTTACTGGTCTTCGATTTTCTTTGCATTCTCTAAGAATATTCAGTAGGTCGATGAGGCGACTGACTGATTGTTTTTCCTCCAGTAGTTGGAGGAATTATTCGAGGGTAGTGTATGGGATATTCTATTATCCTTTGTTTGATTTGTCCTGGTCAATGTTCTTGAAGAATTTTATTGCTTCACACATTATTATTTCTTCATTCTTTAGGTCGGGGTATATATTTCTGGCTCTTTGTCAATTTGGTGGATCAGGTTAAATATTTTCACTTGTTCTCATTCGTGTTACTATGTGGAGATTATTTGAATTTAAAATGTATTTCTTTGGAACTATATGCAAGGGGTTTACATTTCACTTATTCATTACTTTATCTAGCACAATTGGATAGTCTCCAAGGGAGTGGTCTCCCACTACACAAATGTTGTAAAACTTGAGATTAGTTATGTCCTTTACTGGGCGATCCAGACGGATGTGGTCATACTTCCAACAATTGAAGAAGTAATAATATCATCGACCTCATACTTTACTGAAATTTCCTTGTCCTCCTCTTCCTCGGGCTTGATAAACTCCAGGGCCTCAACTTATCTTGGTTGATGTTCTTGGTTGATGTTCTGGTCGATGTTCATTATTGTCAACATCAATGTTTCCATTCTCACAATAGTTCTTAGGTTCATTTCATACATGTACAATGGTGATGGTATTTTTATTTACCCCCTTCCCCTTCTACTTCTCACCCTTATTAGAAACTCCATATTGGTTTGATTTCTTTAAACCACTTGGTTTCATATTTTTCTTGTTCAAATTCAATGTAATAGACTTGAACATAGGCCTTGTCAATGCTCTTGGTATTTAATAGTATGACTTACCTACTTACAACTATGAAGGCCACACAGATACTTGATGACTATGTTTGATTTCCTCAAATATGTTTTCAACTGAGTGGATTACTTATTGAATTTGATCTCTAGTGTACTCTTTTACACTCTATTAGTTTATTTGCTAGTAGTAGTGCCATTAAATCCACTAGTTGTGTTCATAACTAATAGGGAAACACTTGAACTTGAAACATTTTTTGAATACCTCCCACATAGTTTATATCAAAATTACCTCTAGATTAAGGTTCTCTAGTTGGATTTACAGCCAAGTTTTTGCATGACCTCCTAACTTGAGTTTGGAAAAAATATTTCTAGTCCTCTCATATACTATACACACTAAAATAGACTTATAACTCCAATAACCAATTATTCAACTGAAAACCATTAACCTTACCTCCTTAGGTATTTTTCTCGACCTTATATTCCACTTTAAATTCATATTAATAAAATTGGTCATTGCAATTCCTATTCTAACTTCATTTCTTCCCTCTCTTCCATAATCTCCCCTCGATTATCTAGATTTTGATGAGAGAGAAAATCATAAAAAGGAAGGAAAATACTGTTGTGCTACTTATATGTCTAATATAATGCACTCATTAATTATCAATCCGGGATTCATAATCAACAGAGTTACAAGACACCAGTAAGAAAGGTAATTCCTAATGTCACGAGTATAGAATCAAACTAGATTATGTATGCTAGAAACAAATGAAGATAGCAAACTACAGTGCACTTTGGTTATCTTTCACAGAGAGGCTATATATTCCATTATGGTACATGCAAGTATGAGATGGAATTGGTTTGATAGATCAACTCTGATGTTTGACCCAGAAAACTAATTATGCAATCCACACTTTCTAAAAGGAAATCACACATCAATCAGCATAGCATAGGTAGTTCAACAATCAATATGTTGGTTCTGTTGTGATTCACAATGAACTTCAAGTTCTTCTCCAAGTAGTTTTGACTATTGCTGCCAACAGCTATGATCACTCAAGGAAATCAAATTCACGAGAACAGAAAACAGAGCATATGAGAAAATAGAGCAATTAAAGATCTAAGCAATTGTAAAATGGAAATCTTAATCTAAGCTACATGGATATCATCTAACAGAGTTAAAGCTTTAGCTAATTCACTGTCTATACTACTGAAAACAAAAACTATTGCTAATTTACGAAGAGCCTAACCTTTGTTGGGCGGTTGGCCCTTGCCAATCCTCCGAGACCAACAACAATACCTAACCCCAATAATCGACCCACCCACCCTGTACAGAATACAGAAGTTCAAACCTTTCCCACCTATGAAATTCAACTACGATCAGGGAATGTTGTAAACTAATCAAATCTTGTAGTAATAATTCAGGAAGAAAATGATAATCATTCTGAGGAAGAAAACACTCAAACCACCCCTGCAGAAGAAGAGGCCTCTCCTCCTATCCCAATCACTTCTCAGTCTGTACAAGTACCCCAACAAATTAATATTCCACCTTACCCCGAAAGACTGTTAGTGAAGAAACCTGAACCACCCTTGCATAGAGATATAGAAGATGAATTAAGAAATGTGTGCATAAAAATACCTCTGCTACAAGCTATTAAGGATATCCCTATTTACGCAAAAATTATAAGGGATCTTTGCATTAGGAAACCAGGAAGGAAGAAGAGGGAACCTCCTCTTGTTTATGTAGTGGGACAATTATCTGAATTCATTTATGAAATTCCATACAAATATAATGATTCTGGAAACCCAATTGTCACTATTGAAATTAATGACATTTCTCTACCAAACACACTCATTGATTTGGGTGCATCTATTAATGTAATGCCTTTTTACACTATGCATAAGCTCCAAATCAATCAACTAAAACCAACCCAAACCATGATCGAGTTGGCAGATAATTCAGTCATTATCCCTGCAGGAAGTCTAGATGATGTCAGAGTCACCCTAGCTTCTTGGGAATATCCTTTAGACTTCTTAGTCATCGACTCTAAATCATCCTCCAAACTAGGACACCTTGTGGTTCTTGGTCGCCCTTGGCTGGCCATAGCAGATGCCTTTATCAACTGTTAGTCTGGTGAGATGACTATATCCAATGGCACACATAGCCAAAAACTTGTTCTCTTCCCTCGTGCCCAACCAACACAAGAAATACCTATTTAGTTGGAAAACCCTTATCACACAATACCTTCCCACGGGAAACAAATCTATGGAGGAAACCCAACATGGTCCAAAGAAAAGTAAGGGACCCCAAGATAAAAAGAGAAAGAAGGGTAAGACAACTCCACCATCATCTAGGGCAGTGAGCCAACATGAAAAGGTAGGGTCCTCTTCCACGATCAACAAGGCTTCTAAAAGCTCTGAATCAAAAGGTAAAAACAAAATAGTAGAGGAAACTTCAACGGTGGTAGTTGAGAAAGAGGACCATCAAAAAATGATGAAGAAAAGGAAGCATAGCTCAGAAACTAAGAATAAACAGTCTGTGGCACAACCCCCTGTCACCATTTCACAATTAGAAAGGAAGAAAAGGAAGCCTGTGAGAATCCCTGATCTGGTACCTCCTTGTAAAAGAACTACAAGGAGCATGGTAAAGAAGGTAAAAATAATATTTAGTCCTCATACACAGGAAGATCCAATCGACCTTACCTCCCCTTTCGAGGATCTACCAATTCAAGATGACATCCCTAGTCTGACCGAAGAGTAAGCCACTATTACTCTATGTGGGATGAGGGAGGAAGTCAAGGAAAGGGAGTGCACCCAGCCAACAATGGTAGAATCAACAAAGAACTTGAAAAAAGAACAAATGAAGAAAAGGATTGGGGAATTACAAAAACAAAATCAGGAACTCCAACAGGAAGTAAAGGAATATCAACTCTTGGATAAATATATCAAGAAGGAAAATGAGCAGTTGAAAGCAACCAACCAACAAATTCAAGACGACCATGAGGAAACCTCTAACAAGATCAAGAAGGTATTATGACTCCTACAATATGTTAGGGTCATCAAAAGGGAGCTAAGAGAAGAGGCTTCAGCCATAAATATCATTGATCCACCCAAGTAAAGAACACAGTCTCAAGTTTTGAAAATTTTGGGTTTTGTTTTCGGTTGCATGAGGACATGCAATGATTTTGGCATGGGGGAATGTTGAGACTTGAAATTGACATTCTCATTACCCTATTTTACTCTTCACCTATACCTTTTTGGACCTACCTAAAGCTTGAGTGAATGACAAGAACACTACCAATTACCAGTAATAAGGTCATAAGGTAAAGTATGGTTAATTCATGTATTTTGTGGTTTATTGAATTAAGGAATTAAATATTTCATGTACTAATGCTCGATTTGTCATATGTGAATATTTGACCCCCAGATATCTAGCATTCCTGTACCAGCTCTTTCATGATCCGGTACCTGCACACCAAGATTGTTACTGTCTGATCCGGTACCAAACGCGTCCAGTACTAAATCTTACCTGTGGTGATCCGGTACCAACGAACACGCTCTGTTGTGATCTGGTACCAACGAACACATTCTGTTATGATCTGGTACCAATGGCCACACTCTGTCATGATCCGGTACAACCTTTTGCACCCTGTCGTGATCCGGTACCATCTGTCTGTTATGATCCGATACTGATATGGAAGAGCCTAATGCACTAAGTTAAGTGCCATATCTTGCCTAAGTCAATTGGTGGATGTCTATTCATTTAGCAAGGTTATGATAAGAACAATTTGTTAATTGTCTCATCCTCATGCACTTTGTGTCATGAGGATGAAGCTAAAAATGTAACCGAATGATTAAACTTAAACAACTGATTGATTTGCAAATCACTTCACCTCCTTGTGTTTCAAGATGCATACTATTAAATAGCCGTGGCAAGGATGGTAGAAGAAGAAGAGAGTTAGCATATTATCAATATGTAAGCAGCGTATGATAGTACAAAACATTTCTGAGTGAAGATTAATGGAATGTTATTTTATCTCCATATTCTGATTATCTATGATTAAGAATGAGTTGAGTGGTTAAAAGAGAGTTTTGATTTTATGTTTTGAAGTGTGAGTGAGAGTAATGTGTGTGTTAAAATCAAGCTTCCTGTAGACTTCAGTAGCTGACCTGTTGAAGAGGCAAGGGCCCATCACCCAATAGGTCAGCTGCTAAAGTCTACAGGAAGCTTGCTTTTAACACACACATTACTCTCACTCACACTTCAAAACATAAAATCAAAACTCTCTTTTAACCACTCAACTCATTCTTAATCATAGATAATAAAAATATGGAGATAAAATAGAATTCCATTAATCATCACTCAGAAATGTTTTGTACTATCATACGCTGCTTACATATTGATAATATGCTAACTCTCTTCTTCTTCTACCATCCTTGCCACGACTATTTAATAGTCTGCATTGTGAAACACAAGGAGGCGAAGTGATTTGCAAATCAATCAGTTGTTTAAGTTTATTCATTCGGTTACATATTTAGTTTCATCCTCATGACACGAAGTGCATGAGGATGAGGCAATTAACAAACTGTTCTTATCATAGCCTTGCTAAACGAATAAACATCCACCAATTGACTTAGGTGAGATCTGGCACTTAACTTAGTGCATTAGGCTCTTCCATATCAGTACCAGATCGTAACAGGAAGATGGTACCAGATCACGACAGGGCACAAAAGGTGGTACCAGATCATGACAGAGCGTGGTTGTTGGTACCAGATCATAACAGAGCGTGTTCATTGGTATTGGATCACAACAGAGTGTGTTCGTTGGTACCGGATCACCACAGGTAAGATATAGTATTAGACGCGTTTGGTACCGGATTAGACAGCAACAATCTTGGTGTGCAGGTACCGGATCATGACAGAGCTGGTATAGGAACGCTAGATATCTAGGGGTCAAAGATTCACATATGACAAATCGAGCATTAGTACATGAAATATTTAATTCTTTAACTCAATAAACCACAAAATACATGAATTAACCATACTTTACCTTATGACCTTATTACTGGCAATTGGTAGTGTTCTTGTCATTGACTCAAGCTTTAGGTAGGTCCAAAAAGGTATAGGTGAAGAGTAAAATAGGGTAATGAGAATGTCTATTTCAAGTCTCAACAAATACCAGCAGAAAAAATACGGAAATCATAAGAGGAAGGAGAACAAAAGAAGAATGATGAAGAACCAAATTATGAGCAAGGAAATGATTAGATGAATGGCACAGGATACATGCTTGGACCATCCATCATAAAAGTTCCACATACAGTACTCAGGACAACAAGGAAACAAACATACAAGGGGTAGGAACCAGAAGGTGGGGCACACAAGAAAACTAAGGCGCACAGAGAAACCCCAATTTATACTTTAACTAATGATGATAAGGATAGAATAGGATACCAGGTATGAGATTCCATAGAAGAGATAATGGAGGAGGAAACAAGGAAGTAAGAAGAGAAACAAAAGAGAGTGCAGGATCAGCTGGTAGCACTCCAGCAGCTCTTAGAAGCTACTATCCTATAAAAAGAGAGAAAAACTAAGGGAGAACCATCCATAGGTCAAGGAAAGGAAGTAGAGGCTGCACAACTAGCCTTAACAAAGTTAGTAGTTGGGAAGAGGATACTACATCTTGAGAAAAATGCACTGGATTTTCCGACAACGGAATCACAACAACATGTAAATGCACGAGGACATTTGAACCTATTTGTATCAAGGTTGTTGATGAGAAGACTACAAGACTTGCAGGTAGTCCTGGTTAAAGAAATTTAGAATAGAGGAGAGCAAGAACGCTAGGATATCACGAGAATAATGATGAAAGGGTTCATTTACAACAACAATATGATGCTATGCTTCAACAAAATAAGGAATTTGAAAGCTGGATGGAGGAGGTACTACAGGATCAAACCGAGGCTGAGGAAAGGGTTAGAAAATACCTTAAGGAGAAGGACGAAGCTCAACATATAGCATAGAAAATCCAAGTAACCATCCATAAACTATACAAAGCAATTCCAGAAGTCCCCATAGTAGTAGAAGCTACTATGGAAGAATAAGTGTTAAATATCGATGAAGTCATCAAGGGCTTAAGAGCGCAAATTGAGTACATACACTTGTGGAGCATGTCAGGAACACCACCGGAAATGTGAGAAGGCAAAGAAAGAATGGAAATGACAACAATTTCCAATATTAAGAATATAGAAGTAGATTGTGCCAAACGCTGTGAAGAGAGTGTGCATATTTGAAAAGAGTTAGTAGAATATCCTTAGATGAAGGTTGTAGAGGAAAAGTTAAGAGAAGGATATGAATATGATCCACAAGATTCAGATAAGATAACCACTATTCCACCAGCGGAATGTATAGCCATCATTTTGTCTCATAGGCAGTCGTATGTTGAAGTGGAGAGAATGACAGATCAACATAAGCTCCTTCAACAACGATTGGGACCACTGTAGGAAGAAGCAATTAGGATAATAGGGGAGATACCCATTCTTCAGGGAAAGGTCAAATTAGAAGCATATGAAGTAGAGGAAAAAGCCGCAGTTGTGATTACATAGGGGGCCAAGGATATCATAGAAACATAGTCCGCAATCTGAAAAAAGTGGAGGTATCTAAGGCATCCTCCCAAAATTTTATTGCGGCATGGAAGAACATGCAATATGCCTGAGTGGCTTGGAACGAGACACATGTGAGTGTTGGGGGAATGTTGGGGGAATGTTGGACAAGTAGTTTTGGAATACAATTTTGGGAAAAATCCTAATTATATAATAAGTACACAGAAGTGATGCATAGAGGAGAAGAGGAAAGAATAGGGAGTGTGTAGCCGAGGGGCATCCAGAAGAACATCGCACAATAAGAAGACCAAAATAGAGAATAAATAAAAGAGAAGAATAAATCATAATAAAGTGGAAGAAAAGGAATATCTAGAGAGGCTAAAGATGGAAGGGCTTGAAAAATATGGAAGAACAATAAGTTGGAGTGCAAAAGAAAGCATTCATACAGAAAAGAAGAAGAAGGCATTCAAACATCTAGTTAACTGGATTAGCCATGCAATGTAATAGAGTTTTGGGGGAAACAAGTAGGGTTTTAATCCATATATTTTATGTATAAATATGTAATGGGTTGGGAGAATAGGGGTTCCTTAGTTTTGGTTCCTCCAGGTGATGAATCTCAGGCACTATTGTGGAGTCCGTTCCAAGCTACTGAGAATGCTTGTTAGTAAGAAGGTTGATAGGATAGGCTAGGAAGGGAGAGAATGAATGTTTAAATGTAAGGGATGATGAAGAGAGAGAGACAGTCTTACATTTCAAAGAGTCTAGGCTAAGTATAAGAGAAAAATAAACATGATATATATTTGTAAGTGCAGTATGCAAGCCTAGAGAAATTACTGAAATTCCTAATAAAGAAGCCAGTCATTGTAGACGTAGCCTAGAGTTGGGTGAACCATGTCAAATCGTGTGTTACATGTATTTTATGTGAATTCTTATGAATTATGTCTGGATGCATAGTAGAGTAGAGTAGTGTTATGTTTAAATATTTGCACACTAATTATGTCTATTATAGAGATGAGTTTATGAAGTAATCTACAATATGATAATAGTATGAATCTGAACCACTAAATAGTTAATACAGAACAAGGACAAAATTGCATGAAAAAAATTGATAAGGAATAATGAACAGAATGGTCACCTCCCATTCCCTCACCACTGCAAAAACCTGGTTCTTGCAGTCCCAATAGATACCTCGAGTGAGGCGTTATTTGTGCAAGAAGTTGATGTTGAAAGGGTCGGTGTCTAGTGGGTTTTTTTTGTCATAGATAAATCAAACCTAGGGTCTTACAAACCACACACAATGCCAACAATACCTAATTGAAGAATGGTCAGTATGAACAAATACTTCATGGCATGTGATGTAATGCCTAAATTTATTAATTGCATATGCTATTGCAAGGAAATATTTTTTAGTCATGGTGTAATTTAATTCAGCTGGAGCTAAGTTCTTTCTTATGAAATACATAGCATAAGTTAAGAGGTTTTCCTTTTGACCCAACACTTCTCCTAATATAGTTGAATCTGATGCATCAATCAATATGTGGAAAGGGAGGGTCCAATTTGGTCCTCTCAATATTGGGGCCGAGGAGAGATTTTCCTTGAGTACATCAAAAGAATATTGGAATTCATCGTTCCAATAGATTCAACATATTTTTTAAGTAATTTGAATAGGGGAGGGGCTATATTAGTAAAATTTTCTACAAATTGTCAGTAGTATCCTGCATGGCCCAACAAGCTTTGAACTCCTTTTTTATTGGTTGGAGGTGAAATTTTGACAATTAATTGTATCTTGGATGGATATACCTTTATTCTTGCAACAAACAGATGGTGACCTAATACAATTCCTCCAATCATTATCATAAATAATTTATCATTGCTCAATTCAATATTTGTCTCTGTACACATTTTTAAAAAAATTCCAAGATTATTCAAAGTTTCATCAAAAGAATTACCTATCATAGTAAATTCATCCATGTATGTTTCCATACAATAATTTAGTAAGTTAGAAAATACAAAGTATCACTCGTTGAAATGTAGTTGGTACATTACATAAGAAAAAGGTAAGTACCTTGTAAGCATATGTCCCCCAAGGGCATGTGAAAGTTGTCTTGTCATGGTCTTCTGGAGAAATATGCATCTAGTTGTATCCGCTAAATCCATCTAGAAAAGAAAAGTTTGTATTTCCGTCTAGTGTGTCCAAAACCTAGTCAATAAAGGGTAGGAGGGAATTATATTTTAGGGTGGCCTTATTTAGCTCCATATAATCTATGCATACTCTCCATTTTCTATTATTTTTAGGAATGATCACTAATGGTGACACCCACTGGATTTCCAATATGGGATACATGAATCCAACATTCAATAATTTATGTAATTTGTCCTTCAATATTTACCTCAAGGATGGATTCATTCTTCTTTGTGGTTTTCTAACATGGTAGCATATTTTTGAATATAGATGTGATGGATGCATGTGTCTAGATGAAATCCTTTCAGATCAATATATTCCCATGCAAAGGTATCATAATTTTTTTTTAAGATATGNTTACTTTTTCTTCATGTACACTTTCTAAAGAGGAATTTATGTTCAATGTTTTTCCAGGAAAAATTTCAACAATCTTGTTACCAAATTCATAAATTGAATGCATAGTAAATGCTAATGAAAATATAGAGGATAGTTCATATTCCATGCAATTTTCTTGAAAAATATGCTAAAAAATAAAATCAATGGAGGATTTAATGTGAGATCATGACTACCCCAAAAAATTCTATAGGAAATATATATTAGTAATGTGATGATTAATCATATTCTCGACAATATTTTCCTTAAATATCATGGCTTGTGCAATAGTAAAATAAATTCGAACAATTTCATCATTGTTATCGTCATCAAGCCATGTTGTACATTCAAACTTATCTACTATTATAGCATGGGGTAAAAGGGTAATTTGTTTGTTCTTAGTTCAATGTGTAATTTTCATATTCCCATACCTACAAACGATGAAAGCATCATTTGTGGCTAGTCAAGGTCTCCTGAGAGTTAAAGAGTGTCCACTTATTATACATAAATATCTTGGGTACTCCCATGAGTCCTGTGAGACAATCACATCCTATAAAATACCTTTTGTATTAAGTTTGGATCGACTAGCTAATTCAAACACAATTAGTGTAGGGAGGATATTATGAAGTCCTAATTGAATAAGAGTCTCCAATGTCATCACATTTATGGTTTCACTCAAGTATATTAGGGTATTCTAAATGGGAATTTTATTAACAAGAACTATGAATATAGGATTACCAAGGTCCACACACTTTTCTGTAGTGACTTCATTGGACATGAGACTTGCCAATTTTCCTACGACTTGGATGGTTGGGGGGTCTTTTTTTCATCTACCTAGCTTTTTAATGCACAATTCGCTAATTGTTTTAGTATAAATGGGTATGTCCTTTATTGCTTGTAACAAGGGTATTTTAATACAATTTTTTTTCTGTTCTGATACCAAATTGAACTCAAAAAGTATAATTAGTTTTTCTAGTGCCAACCTCTCTGGAAAAAGAGGTTGATTGGGATATAATAATTGTTCCTTCTGAGAACTAGGTTTTGGGGCCAATTGAACTTGAGAATGAATATTAGATTGATATGGTGAATGAAATTTATCAATTTCAGACTAAATATGAGCTTCCTCCTCTTTGTTCTCTTGGAGGATCACTGAGGATTTTGGATTAAGAACATTCCCATACCTAGGGTGAATTTCCTGTATTGGAAAAAGTGTGATAGAATATGTAGGAAAGGTTCATGTATCCATTCTATAAATGGAATGAACTGGATTATTATTTTTATGATTTAGAATGGGGTTGGAAAGAATTTGGGTTGGTCATGGAGGCTTTTGAGGACTAGGTAATTGAATTTGTTGTGGTTGATTGATTTGTTTGTGAGGAGCTTGCGGGGGGTACGTTGTATATGGTGATAGTGAATGACAAGGAAAATTAGTCATGCCATCATAGGATGGACCATTATACCAAGGGTAATCATTTGAACCATTGTGTTTGTTTATCAGCGACAAAGAAACAAAAATAGCCTTCCAGACATTTTTTCACTATCTCGATTTGTTCATCAGATTAAGGATGATAGGATGAGATATGAGCCAATTGAGTACCCAAACAAGAAAATAATTTTGTCCAAAAATGTCCAGTGAAGATGGGATGTCTGTCATTTACAATAATCTTTGGGCTACCATGTAGCTTTTGAACTACCTCCATGAATGCGGTGGCAACTATATTGGCTTTGAAGGGATGAGAGACTACACAAAAGTGTGCGTACTTGGTCATTCTATCAACAATCACCATGATGACACTCTTTCCTTCAGAATTCGGTAACCCTGTGATCAAATCCATGGAAACCTCCTCCCAGCACTGACTTCATATGGCTAATGGTTGTAAAAGACCTAGGGTCTTAATTGTTTCCACCTTATTTTGTTGGGAAACCAAACATTCTGTCACAAACCTTTGAACATCAATTTTAAGGCCATCCCAAAAAATTTCCTTCTTGACCCTATGGTAGGTTTTCAAAAATCCTGAGTGCCCTCCTACTGGAGAGGTGTGCAATTCCAATAGTACCTTTTGTTTGAGTTGGGAGTTCTTACATAAATATAAGTGATCTTTTTACCATAGTGAATAATTTTTCCATGTAAATGTATTTGATGTACTGGAATCCTGGTGCAACCTTTCAATGAGAGTCCACACTTTTTCATCATTTTTCCATTTATCCCTTGCTTCTATTATCCAATTAGGTTGGATGATTGAGATAGCATAGAGAAAGGCCTCAACATCTTCATCCTTTCTTGAGAGTGTATTTGCCACAACATTTTTCTTCCCTTTTTTATAGACGATTTCAAAATCATAACCCAATATCTTGGTTACCCATTTTTGT
>JASDQU010241076.1:62722-82590 GCA_032191745.1 Picea mariana | reverse complement strand
GATTCATCTTCCATGTGTCCTCATCATGAATTTCATGGGACACATTTTCACTTTCAGGTGTCCTCTCTATTAGGAATTTTTTTATTCCTTCCATGATCTCCCTTTTTAAATCATCCATATTAGTATCCATTATTGATTCCAATTTAGCTTCAATTGAATCCATCATCCCTTGTAGTTCATCTTTTGTCACTGTCTTCTTCTTTAATTCATTTATGTCCCTACGCGTTTCTTCACCTTCATCAAGAGTCCAAGTAGGACTTTATGGAGGCTTATTTGGTGTAGAAGTTCCCTTTTTGGGTGGCATGTTGGCCAAGTATCACTTTTCATCCTTGATTTTAAGGTGGTTTTGCTAGACAATCTTTCTTCTACTATATCTCTAAAGTTTCATCCCTTTTGCGTATGAAACTTTCTTTTTTGTATTTCTCTGATATTTCTTCTCTGCAATGCCATAGGTCTAATCAAAACTGGATGTGCCAAGTGGAATTTACGGTAACTTCCACACAACTTGCTGATTTTTGTCCTTTCCAGGAGATCTGACTTGTATAGCATTCCTCGCAAAAAATAATTGACATAAAATTCTGAAACTCGTACCCGAAATACCTAACTGAATTTAAAATTCCACTATCCAATGCAATGAATCTCACTCAATTTGGATACTATAGAAAGAATTTATGATTTTTTTACCTGGAACACCTTCTTGAGACTAGTCAGATACCCTATCTTCCACAGGGTGTATATACAAATGTAAGATGCCCAGAAGCTAAACTTTTTACCATAGATACCTTTCTAATTTCTATGAATATCCTCTAGAGTTCAGGGTCTGAAACATTACAAAAAAAAAATTATAGCGAAAATTACGCAATGACTCAGTTTAGGATGATTCCATAACCCTATCTTACATAGGTGGTATCTCCGAAAGTATAAGGCCTCAAGAGACGAAATTTTAACCCAATGTACCTTGATTCATCTACTAAATATGTGAATAAGGAAATTAAGATGCGGAGTTTTGAACCATACCTAAAGGCATGGGTTTCCATGTTTTTTGTGGTTCCATCGAATTAAGTGAAATTGATGCCTCTTTCTCCCATTGATATACTTCCTTAATTCCTAGTAAGGAAGGGAAGTCACTAGTAGAATGGGATTCTTCACAAATACCACAAATGTCCATGATGTCTAGAGGGCACTCCCTCAAAGGTGCTTCTTTTGACATTTAGGAAAAAATATAGATAAATTATGTTATGAATCCTATTTCTTCTTCTTAACCTGTAAAATATCCAACTACGAACAAAGAGATGATTATATCAGTTTTGAAAATTTCAAAAATATTACCAATTTCATCCCTTATGACTCCTATTCCTGTAGTATATTTTGTAAATTTGGAAGTGACATCTCTATAGATTATACGAGCCTTTGATTTCCCTCTTTAATGTCATTTTCATAAGTAACATGCCTCGTCATATGGAAACTAGGAAACATATCTCAATCCCATTAGATTTAAAACCTCTAAGAACTCATCTCTTATTCCTCTTAGCAGAATCATTCTCATTTTTTCGTTACTCAACTAACTTTGTTTTGATCTTTGAATGTTATACTAAAATTTATCCACATAGTCCTCTAAAATTTCATCCTCTTTATGTGTCATTTTAAAGATTTATTCTTTGATTTATATAGCTTTGCAGTAGTCTTGATATTTCTTAAAAAATACTTTCTTTGTTTCATCACAAGTTCGAATTATATCCCCACCAAGGCCCATGAACCATTGGAGGGATACACCTTTCAGGGTGGCATAAATAAATTTCAATTTATGGTTAGTATTACAATAATCATAACTCCTACAAATCCCATCAAACTCAAATAGGAATGCATCATGGTATTCACTAGCCAAGCCATGGAAATTTGGCATAGCAGATGGGGGAATGTTCTTCATTTTTGCTAGTCCACCAGGATCTTTGATAGGAAACTCAAAATTAATTGTCTCATCAAGTTTCATTCCTATTAATTTCTATTCTTCCATTTCATACCATAGAATAAGAGGTTTATCTTCTACCAAAAATGCTTCAGAGGCTGCTACCAATATTTCTGGGTCTTGAACCAGATTGGTCTAGAATTCTATATCAGGATGCCTTGCAACAATAGAGGTAATCATTGCTTCTTATGTGGGGGTATCTACTTTGAAAAAATCAAGTATAAGAGCTCTCTTAAGTTCCTCAACATTTACGCCTGAATTTCCTCCTCCAATGTTTCCTACCCAGGGGTTAGTAGAATGGATGGCACTTGCAACACAATTAGATGGGGTGATGGGATTTTATGTCTTTTAAGGATTTCCACTTCTATTACCCTTATAATTATTCATGTAGTCTTTATCATTATAAAAAATAGAACTACTAAAAATCCCAAAATGAAAGGGCTCATGGAGACCCACCATAGAATTGTGTAGGATTTCACCTTTTATATTACAGATTCCACCTTTCCTAGTATGAAATTTTGGTCTTGAAAAAACTAAAAGAAAAAAAAATTGCACACTCACTTCAAGATTAACTCCTTCGGCACTTCCTTGGAAACGACATAAAAAATATCAGTCGAATTATATATTAATAATTGTGTTACATTTTATCATCAATCTAAGTTTGTAAACTTACGAAGTGCTAGGAACAATATATGCAAAAATAACCTCAAAGTGTTCAAAAAAGTTTCAACTAACGCAAAACTCTCTAATTAACTACAAGACATAACTCTCTCGAAATGGTTGTTCATCTAACAATGAATCACTAAGGTAGAATTGCAAGTTAATTACAGACTTTTGTACTCAACAGTACTCTGTTTAGTTCAATTCATGAATTATATTGACAAACCTTCATTCAGAGATATGCACAATCACAATAAGAAACTAATTAATGCAGATAAGGTTCTTGTAACATCCTCGACCATCCATGTCGAGCCATGCTATGCCAAATAACTCTTACGTTCTCTCTGCGGAACATACTGTAACATACCCAACATCCAACTAAGCTACACCACATAAATTTTTCAAACTGCATGCAATTAAAATATATACACACAAAACTCTTGCGGAAGCATTATATATAAAATGTAATCCTATAAATACATCTGTAAATACACATATTCACACTGAAATAATAGTAAACATATACATGCAGCATATACAGGAAATACCAATAAAAATAAACATAGTTATAACCGCACATATGTTAACCCATAAAAATAAGCACATAAATAACAATGCAACATGCAAATTTATCATGCAATTGGCACTTATCTTGGTAATAATGTCACCAAATGCATGCAAACCTTCCACGAAAATTCCATCCTTAGACCACACTGTTCATCACTCTCAACAGTGAGTCACCCCCGAGATGGGACTAAACTCCACCTAGGTAAAGGGATTCCTAACCAGGATAAAGGCTCATGGACAATAGGAAAGACTCTATCTCAGGTGCCAAATCAAACTAACAACCTACAATCCCTCATTCCCCACATGCCTGTCCCACCCAGGAAGTATTCCCCTTCTCTGCTCAACATTCGTTTGGCTACCCCACTTCCTTTCCGGGCTTTAGCAACAGGCCGGATAGGAAGTCTCAAAGCACTGTACTTGCAATTTAGCACCTTCAAGAAATCAATTCCCAGCAATTCTCTCACCCAGAGAATTGCTCACGGGCCTGACAAACCACCTCTTCAATATCCCAAAGACTTGAAAATATGTATGCATGTCCCCAACTTGACACTTGTCATGTTGGGAGCTACTTTGGCCCACTTGTCCCCAACTTTAGAACTTAGGATAAAATAATTATCCATAACTTATGATTTAAGAAATATTAATATAATATTCTTTTTTGGCTTAAGCTCCCTAGCTTAGCCCTTTTTCTTAACTTTTAGCCCCACACTTTCCCTAACTAGTGGAGTTTAGTCCCCCTTTTCTTTTATTGTGTTCAGTCTGTGCACAATGATGTATTTATATTAATTATGAGACATATATGAAAATAGGTGCACTAACCTTTAACATCTAGGCTCTTCGGCTTAATCAAAACATAAGCATCCTAGCTTATAATAACTGGCTCACCAACCTATAATATGCAACATATACAAAAAAGGCTACTTGGCCTCAAAATCACACGCACTTAAGTCGATGAATGCGGTATCCAAGAATGTGTACACTTCATCATTTTATTGCACAGTACAAGTGCGCACTATGCCATGAGTGGTACATACACAATGATATCAAACATCTCACTAGATTAAGTACATTTTCATTTACATTACAATTGGATTCGGCCTTAGGGATATTACAATCGCCTCCCCTTATTTATGCACTGTCCTCAGTGCAACATGTACACATATACAACAAAATTTCAAAAGTCCTCAAAAAGATGTGGGTATTCTGCCTGCATTGCATACTCATACTACCAAGTAGTGTCCTCAGGACCGTACCAGGTCCATTGGACTATTACAAGCCCTATGGATTGATTCTGGAGATGTTTGATTTTTCGGTCCAGAATGTGTACCGAATGCACTTGGAAAGTGCCTTCTTGCTCCACCTGAATCACATTCCAATCAATAACATGATTAGCATTAGGTATATTTTTCTTTAGCAATGATGCATGGAATACATTATGAACAAACATAGATGCAGGAAATGCAATCATATAAGCTACTGGACCAATCCTCTCTAGGATTTCAAATGGCCCACAATAGTGAGCTGCCAACTTTGAACAATTTCCCAACTTCAGGGAACTTCTGTTGGCTTTCACTTTCAAGAATACATGATCACCCACTTTAAATTCCCTGTGAGTTTTTCCCTTATCAACATAGCTTTTCTTCCTATCTTGGGAAACCTTTAAATCTTGTTTTATTTTAATCATTTTCTCCTCCATTTCCCTAAGCAATTCTGGCCCAACCACTGCTCTATCTGTTGGGTTATCCCAACTTACTGGTGTGATGCACTTTCTGCCATAGAGTGCCTCAAATGAACTCATATTTAGAGATGCTTGGTACCCATTGTTATAAGAAAACTCTACCAAGTGTAGGTAGTCTTCCCATTTTTATGGTTTATCCATCACATACATCCTCAACATATCTTCAATCACTTGATTCACCCTCTCTATTTGTCCATCTGATTCTGGATAATAAGTTGTACTAAAATTCAAATTTGTTCCAAATCCATTAAATAATCCCTTCCAAAATTTTGAGGTAAATTTTGGATCTCTGTCAGACACAATTGTCTTGGGCATGCCACGTAATATAACAATTTTCTTCACATAAACAGCAGCAATGTTGGTTGCCTTGTGAGTGAGCTTAACTAGAACAAAATGGGCAACTATAGTAAGCTTATCCACCACTACCATGATAGAATCATGTTGCTTGTTTTTTCTGGGAAGTTTAGTGATGAAATCCATTGTTACAACTTCCCATTTCCACTCAGGAATGGGTAATGGTTGTAGAAAACTAGCTGGGTATCTATTCTCAACCTTTACCTTTTGACATTCCAAACATCTGGCAATAAAATCATCAACCTCTTTCTTCATGTCTCGCCAATAATATTGGATATTGACAATTGCAATAGTTTTTTGATATCCTGGGTGCCTAGCATAAGGCACATTATGCATTTCTCTCAATATCAGATTTTTCAACTCCTGGGAATTTGGTACATAAATTCTGCCCATGAACATGAGAATTTCACCATTATCTAGCTTATATTCCTCAATTTTCTGCTGCAAAATACCTTGTTGTAATTTTGTCACCATTTCCTTGTATTGCAAATCTGATTTGGAAGCCTATATAATTATGTCTTTCAAATCTAATTGGTACATGCTAATGGTTGTAACATGCAATTCATGCACTCTTCTTCTTAGTTTATCAGCCACTTTGTTCTCTTTTCCTTTGATATGCTTTATATCAAAGTCGTATTCACTTAAAAACTCTAACCATCTACTTTTCCTAGCATTTAGAGTTGGCTGATCAAATAAATATTTCAGACCATTATGGTTTGTTCTTAGCTCAAACCTTTTCCTTATGAGGCAATTTCTCCATTTTCTCAAGGCATGCACTATGGCTGCCAACTCCAAATCATGTGTGGCATAGTGTCTTTCATGTTCCTTTAACTTCCTCGACTCGTAACATATAACAAACCCATTTTGATTGAGGACTCCACCAAGTCCCTCTTTACATGCATTTGTGCATCCAATGAAGTCTTCATTTGGGTTTGCAATCCTTAGTATTGGAGCACTTGTTAATAATTGTTTCAAGTGTTGGAAACTCTTTTCACAATTCAATGTCCATTGAAACTTCACACCCTTTCTTTGCAAGTAACTGATTGGGTGTGAAATCTTTGAAAATCCTTCAACAAATATCCTATAGTAGTCTGAAAGGCCCATGAATGATCTGACCTCTCTCACATTCTTTGGCACTGACCATTCTCTAATGGATTCTATCTTCTCAGGATCCACTGCTATCCCATCCAGTGAAATGATATGACCCAAACAATGAATTTGCTTCTGATAAAATGAGCACCTGCTCAACTTGGCATACAACTAATTATCCCTTAACACTTGCAACACCATACTCAAATGATGCTCATGCTCTTATTCTGACTTGGAATATACAAGAATGTCATCCAAAAAGACAATGAAAAACTTGTCTAAATATTCTCGGAAAACACCATTCATTAAGCACATGAAAACAACTGGTGCATTTGACATCCCAAATGGCACCATTGTGAACTCATAATGACCATACCTTGTCCTGAAGGCGGTCTTGCTGATATTTTCCTCTTTAATCCTTACCTAATGGTATTTTGACCTGAGATCTATCTTTGAAAATATATTTTCATCCTTCAATTGATAAAAAAGATCATCAATCCTAGGCAAAGGACACTTGTTCTTTACAGACACTTTATTCAATTGTCTAAAATCAATGCACAATCTTAATGTTCCATCCTTCTTCTTCACAAAAACAAATGGGGCACCCCAAGGTGACACACTTGGGCATATATATACCCCTTCTTCAGAAGCTCTTCAAGTTGCATTTGCAACTTCTTCATCTCTGGTGTACTCATTCTATAAGGAGTCTTTGACACTGGAACTGCACCTGACATTAAATTTATAGAGAAATCAATATCTCTCTTTGGGGGTAGTCCTGGTACCTCCATGAACACATCTTCAAAATTTTCCAAGACTGCATAATCTTCCAAATTTGGCACGTTATCTTTAGGTGTCTCTTCCATATGTTCTGCAAATATTTGACACCCTTTTTTGTAACATTTCTTCAGCTGCAATGCTGAAATTTCTCGGATGGTTACTGCCCTGGGAATTCCATGCACCTTTCTTAGGGTCCCATCTTCATCCAAGCAACTAAAGGCCTTTTTATGACAGTCTAGGATGGCATGATGTTGGTCCAACCAATCCATCCCAATTAGACAGTCATAGGAACCTAAAGGCAAGATGTTCAAATCTTCCCTAGTGTTCATTCCATTCATGTCCATAAGACATGACTTAACCATCTCATTAACTTTTCTTTTGGATCTTGTACCCAGCTACACCAACCAATATTTTTCATGATTTGTTCTTGGCAAATGCAAAATTTCCACCATATTAGGATCTATATAACTATGACTAGCTCTTGAATCAATTAAAATAGCAATGGTTTGGTTGTTGATCATACCTTCCACTTCAATCATATGTGATTGATACTCTGCTTGCTTGTTGTCCAGGGCTGCATAGATCCTTGGTACATTTATTCCCAATTCCTCTACTATTTTATCTTGTTGTATATTGTGAACAGTCCTCCCTTTTTCACCTCTATGAGGACAATCTCTGAACATGTGATCTCCTTTACAACCCCAACATTGAATAGGTGGTTGCCTTGGCCTTTGACCCCCTATTTCAATCGCTATGGGATCTCTAGGAGTTTGTTGTCCCTATGGATTATTTCTGAAAAATTGTGGCTTAGATCCCTTCTTCCTCTGATCCACCTTGAATTTCTTTTTGTCTTCCCAAGATTTTTGGAAATTTGGCCTTGCTTTTTTCTAATCATATAGGAACTTAGCTCGCCTTATGGTCTCCTCCAATGTCTTGGGATCATCATACTGTATTTTGTCACTAATGAATGATGGAAATCCACTCAAATACCTTTGAATATTAATTGTCTCATCCTTGATGAAAGAGACATACTTCAGCAGTTCTAAAAACCTTCTCTCATATTCATCAATGGTCATACTCCCAAGCTTGAGTTCAAAGAACTCTTTCATTTTCTTGTCATAGTATCTCTTAGTCAAGTATTTCTTCTCAAAATACTTCTTGAATTCCCTCCAAGTAACATTGTTCTCTTTAATGTGCTTCACCTGCACACACTGATCCAACCACATGGATACCTTTCCCTTGAGTTGACAGATAGCAATTCTACCTTATGCATGAGAAGAATAATTATTCAATTGAAAATACTTTCTCATGCCCAATAACCATGTCTCTGCATCTTCATCCTTCTTGTGCTCACCATCAAATGTAGGAGGTTTGATTTTGTTCATTTCTCCTCATAGCTCATCCACCCCAGACCTCTTGTTCTTCCTGACAGAGGATGGACTTGAGTTGTTGTGTGCTCTCTTATTGGAATGCCTCGGGGAGTGGTGGTGATGTCTTCTAACACTTTTGGCTCTTCTTTTCTCATCAGGAGGCCTATGACTTCCAGATTTGCTTGAGCCACTCTCCTTGTCAAATTTATTTTCTATTTAGTTCAATATCTGCAATAACTTCATGTTCAAGTCATCCTATTGCTCCTTGGATTTCATAAGACTTTCATTATCATCTTTATGGCTTTGGAGATCCTTCTGTAAATTTTTAATGGTCTCTTCCATATTCATGTTTTCATGTCTTCCTTCTCCATGTCCATTGGATTTTGTTCCTTCAATGCCCAAATGGACATCCATCCCTATGATCTCATCCTCCTGACTGTAACTCCCCTGTGTCTCCTCCATTTATATGGACTCTGTGTTGATCTTGATCTGATCTAGTTGTTGTTAACTCTGCAAAATGTGCAGGCAACAAAACTTTGTCAGGCCAACTGTTTCAACAATTTCATGAAAATAATATATATAAGAATTCTTTCTTCTGATTTGTTAGAAATTTGAATGCCCAAATCAATTTTTTGGGTGGATATTTAGGTTCCACTTTCCAATACCTTTCCAACTTCTAATCCCATGCTCAATTTTGAGTCTTGAGCAGAAAGTTATGGCTATTTGAAATTTTCCCATTAATGTTTCTGTTCATTTTTCAACTTGGCGCAACTCTGCGCTGCAATTATGCATTTTTGCACCTACTCCTTTGGATTCTTCATAGGATCTCAATTGGGTTTTCTCATATACATATTATGGACACTCTGTCCAAGTTTTAGCTCTTTCTGGGTTCTTGGCTGCTAGTTACGGCCTGCTGAAGTTCTAGGCCAAAATACCATATTGTAACTAATATGCTACAGGTACCTTATTTTCCATATTAAGCACTTTTAACATGCCCAGAAATTTAATTCATCTCTGGGAATGTATTCTATGGCTCAATATATTTCCATTGACTTCTCTTGCGCCTCAATCTGATTCCATAGTAGAAAATTATGTCTATTTGAAGTTAGATGGGTCTTAAAATTTACACTTCATTGTTTGTGTTGTAACTTTCTCATAAAAGCTTTGTTTGACGAACAGTTTACACCATTAGAAATCTCTCTCCGACCTCTTTTATGTGAGCTACAGAGACAGGGTGTGCCTTGGAACACTCTATTCTCGTGTTTTTTGAGTGCCTAAAAACGCTCTGAAGGGCCTCAAAAACACGTTGCAAAAAGATGACGTTCAAATGATATAAAATGTCGTAGAAAATCACTGGTTTTTTGTTGTTTTTCACCCTTCAAACAACTTCGCGTGCACAAATTTCAACCTGTAAACCAATATTCACCATGAAAAACAACAACACAAGGTAAATTGTGCTTCGCGCACTTTAAAACCACTATGTATCACTTCCCTATCGCGCCAGTATCTTACGCGCATTACTTTTGTGTCACACGCCATTATCCACCGTGCGCAGTTTCTGTATCACGCGTTACTATTTCACGTGCATTATACTCTATGTGTTGCACCATGCCAGTGTTTAGTATGTCTCCACTGCGCACCAAAACACTAAATAAACTGTTGCACGACCACATTTACCCACATTGCACGCACAACTACCATACTCCACTGTGTTGTGCCAATATTTCACACACCATGTGCGCCATTATTATGAGTGTGCACACCATGCAATGCTAAATTTAGCGCGTGCTCTTATACACCAACATTTTTCTGTGTGGCACCCAAAATTTAGTGCGCACACCTGCACACTAGCATTTTTCCGTGCAGCGCCAAAATGTAGTGTGCACACCTCCACACTAACATTTTTCCCCGCGCACCAGCACGCCAATATATTTTCGCGTAGTTTGAATTTTACCTATCACAAGATTTTCACTGCGCATCATGCATATTTAGTGCACCCACCTATGCACATTCATTTTTATGTGCATCAATTCTTCGTGAATTCCACTGTAGAAATTGGGGCTTTTGGCTTAACTTTTTCCCCAATTTACCATTGACATTTTGCAACCATGAAATTTGTTCAATTTCACCCCAATACACCAGTTCAACCTATGGAACAACAAATCATTGTAAGTTGACATTTTTGGAACAAATTTATCCAAAATCAATTCGCGAATTGATAATTTTAACCACTAAACTCACTCCATCTATCATGGCTTCACTGTAACTTCAAATTCAGCTCATTCTAGATAAAAATTTGATAGAACAGATATTAAAACAATAATATCTCATCCCTTGGCCAAATTTCTCCATTTTCTCTTGAATTTAAAAAAAAAAATTGGGGCTTTTCCCCAATTTTGCCCAGTTGTTCTTACTTTTTACCATTGATGCTCTACAAACTGAAATTTGGCCACTTCGAAATAAATCCTTTGTGACATTTCGCTTCAACTCAACTTTCTCAACCCATCCAGGATCAGTGTTGAAAATTGAAGCTCTGATACCATATTGTAACGTCCCCGACCATCTATGTCAGGCCACGCTATGCCAGAGAACTCTTATGTTCTCTTTGTGGAACATACTGTAACATACCCAACATCCAATTGAGCTATGCCACATAAATTTTTCGAACTGCATGCAATTAAAATATATACACATAGAACTCTTGTGGAAGCATTATATATCAAACATAATCCTATAAATACATCTGTAAACACACAGATTCACACTGAAATAACAGTAAACATATACATGCAACATATATAGAAAATACCCATAAAAATAAGCATGTAAATAACAATGCAACATGTAAATTTATCACACAATTGGCACTTATCTTAGTAAGAATCTCACCAACTACGTGCATACCTTCCATGAACCTCCCAGCCTTAGACCACATTTTTCATCACTCTCAACAGTGAGTCACCCCCGAGCTGAGACTAAACTCCACCCGGGTAAAGGGATTCCTAACCAGACTAAAGGCTCATGGACAACAGGAAAGACTACGTCTCAGGTGCCAAATCAAACTAAAAACCTACAATCCCTCATTCCCCACATGCCTGTCCCACCCAGGAAGTGTGCCCCTTCTTTGGTCAACAGTCCTTTGGCTACCCCACTTCCTTTCAGGGCTTCAACAATAGGCCAGACAGGAAGTCTCAGAACACTATAGCTGCAGTTTAGCACCTTTAGGAAACCAATTCCCAACAATTCTCTCACCCAGAGAATTTCTCACGGGCCTGACAACCCACCTCTTCAATATCCCATGGGCCTGACAATCTGCTTCTTCATTCCAGCTCCCAAGCTAACCAGATACACCAACACAAAATGACTATGGATACAGGTTCAGGTACAGTCATGAAGATACGAAGGATAGCTCAATGGGTGTGTGCATGCTCATGATTGAATAGATGACTGAATGATGGAAGGAATGATGGAAAATATGGGAAAATGAACCAAGTCCCAACAATATGTATGCATGTCCCCAACTTGACACTTGTCATGTTGGGAGCTACTTTGGCCCACTTGTCCCCAACTTTAGAAATTAGGATAAAATAATTATCCATACTTTATGATTTAAGAAATATTAATATAATAATCCTTTTTGGCTTAATCTCCCTAGCTTAGCCCTTTTCCTTAACTTTTAGCCCCACCCTTTCCCTAACTAGTGGAGTTTAGTCCCCCATCTCTTTTATTGTGGTCGGTCTGCGTGCAGTGATGTATTTATATTAATTATGAGACATATACAAAAATAGGTGCACTGGCCTTTAACATCTAGGCTCTCTGGCCTAATCAAAACATAAGCATCCTAGATTATAATAACTGGCTCACCATCCTATAATATGCAGCATATACACAAAAGGCTACTTGGCCTCAAAATCACATGCACTTAAGTTGTTGCATGCGGTATCCAAGAATTTGTACACTTCATCATTTTACTGTGCAACACGAGTGCTCACTGTGCCATGAGAGGTGCATACACAATGATATCAAGCAACTCATCATCTTAAGTACATTTTCATTTACATTACAATTGGGTTCGGCCTTAGGGATATTGCAGTTCCTATCATGACTAGCTTCCAACTAATGGAGAACTAGTGATAGGTGTGTGCATAGATTGTAGCTCTAACAATTCCTTGTTTAGAGAATACTCTACTACTATTCACATCTATCAGACAAGTAATCATGAGGATCTTGTTCCAACAATAATTAGTTTTCAAGACACACAACATAAATAAAACTATAGAATATATCAATTAAAATTAACTATTGGATGATGTCATGCCTTCTACAAGAATTAAAATAATTGAAATTGCAAGGATAGAAATATTATGTAAGCAAATAAAATCAAACTATTTCTAATACACAAGTAAAACCTTACTAGGGATCTACTTCTGAGATGAAGGGGGTCATGCCTTCACTCATAAGTACAGCTATTATGCACCTACAATTTCAGACAATCGGGATATGAACATGCATATAATTGTCTTTTATTTCATTATAAAAACATAGTACAGTATATGAACAGAGTTTCAGTCCTCCCTTTTATTTCTAAATATCACTGTCTATCCTCGGGCAAGAATTCCTCCAATACTTATATAATTAAATTTCAACAGAACAAGTGTTTTGGGTGCATCCAATCCCATACCAAGTTCACTAAAGATATTCAAGAATTTACAATATCTTATTTGGACAAATTAATGAACAGAAAAAAAATACATATTTCGTCATCTCTTTATGATTTCATGACTGGAGGTATGAAATACCAATGTATGTGCATGTTGCACAATTCAATCTCCTAGAATTTTGACCACAAACATCGGTTTCATCGTTGGAGATTTGAAAAAATTAGACACTAGGCATCCATGTGTGCATGTTCCTCAACATAACTCATGTCTGTTATTTGGCTGGGAAGTTCAACAAGTATCATAACCTTCGAGGTAGTAACAAGATCTTGTCAAGGCACTACAGGAACAATTCGATAATCTCATCAACTTGAACAATTAAAATATATCTTATTCATTAAAACACGGGAAATGCAATATTAGACTAAAATAATTACGTCTTGAGTCAAAAATTCACTTTAAAGGTAAAATGGTAAATAGATGTCATCATGAGGTAGAAAAATAGGTAAATGGAAAGGTAAATGATCAAAGTGATATCCAGCAGATTGTATCAAATGTACCAAAAAGGGGACCCTATAATGCACATGTACACTCACAGGTTTAACATTATATAGTAATGAGAAGATGGCCTTTCTTGTGTCTATTTATAGAAAAAAACATAAGGGGTTACCACTATCTGTAATAATAGTTTCAACCATGCTTAAAATTGTGAAAATTTCAAAAGTTCAAGAATGTTACTAAATTCTTCTTGGATTGTGGACCTTGCAAATCCTGTGACCATGATCAAATGAAAAGAAAGAGAGCATGAAAAGTAGGAAATGATGCTTTATGTAATAATCCCACCCTTGATTCACTCCATGACTATGGGCTTTTGAATTTTTTCAAGAGTCAAAACATGTGGAGCTAGGTGATGCTACTAGAGAGGCTTGCCAAGTATTGGGATCTCAATGACTAGGTTTTCTAGATTGGAAAATAAACTTTTCATTTAGATGTAAAGGACATATATTTCCTAATAGGACTATCTTGATGAAGGATAATGGTAGTGTTGAAAGGAGTGGGTGGAGGCGAATCTACTAGCATGGTAAGAAAGTACATCCATACATGTTGTGTAGCAAGGGCTCAAAAAAGTAGGAATCAACTTCTTATTCAAGCCATTTAGGATTTGCAGCTCAAGTCCATCATGTTTGTGATCATGCAAATTGTGGGTTTGACTACGCCACATATTACCTCTCAACCCTTGATACAATATGGCATTGAGTGTTTGAGGCCCACTATCTATGACTACTGTTTAGGATTGGTGGTCAACATGAGGCTCTAGACCCAATCAAAGGGGTGGAAATTTGGGGACCATTTGAGTGTATGTAGGACAAGGAGGTAGACATAGCTCAAATATGCTAACATTTTATACTCATTCTTCCATAAAAGATTTATAGACATCCATCCCTAAATTTTCACTCCTTTGACTAGGCCCAAGGATCCCAATATTTGGAGATGGACTGACCTCATGACCAATTTAAGAGGAAGACTCCACATGAGTACCTTTGGACAAGACTTGTTTTACTAGTGCGTTGAGAAAATCATGGTGATTGATTATTTCCCCTATGTTGGGATAGAATTTCAACACAATCTAGAGTTGGTTTTACTCCCCAGATCCCAATGGGGCCCCAATGGTGAGACAAAATAAATTAAGTTTTTCAAATGTTTTTTGAATATTTTTGGATTTTCAAAAATTAATTTATTTTTATGGTTTGAAAAGGTGTAAGTATTTTTTTTATACGAAGTGACTAACATGACATGTTTTAATCACACAAATGTAGTTATGGTGTACCCATATTGGTTTCTCAAGAACCACCTCTAAATCAAATAGGAGGATTAGCTAAAGGAGGGTGAGGATGCAACAAAAGATAATGGAACACTTTGATATCTATATAGGAACCTCAAGGGTTTGACCATGGGGGTACCCATGGCTCACATAGAGGATGTCCCAATATGTCTCTAGAGGCATGTGTGGGGAGTGCCTTGACCATAAACTACTAGAAAGAGATTCCACAATGATTGTATGTTTCCATGACACATATGAATATTTTGACCTTGAGGATTAGTCTTCATGATACTCCATTTTTAATGCTAGTGGATATAAGGTTTATTGATATCATCAAAGGTTGTATGTCTAATTTTTGTATATTGGCATTGACATGTTTTGTATATGATATAGGTTTTATGCTATGTACATATGGATTCAATTCTACTTATGTTTGCAAAGATGTGTTTATATTTAATTTCCATGATTATTGTACATGCATGTTTTTGATGATTTTTAATGTAACAAATTCCAATTGAGAACATAATTAGATAATGAATCAACCAATTCATTAAACCTTCTTGGGACATGTACATAAGTAATAAACTCAAAATGATAATAAATAAGTCACTTGTAAATACTTTTGAAGAAGAGTAGGATCATGCACATGATATATATTATTTAGTTGTGGCACCACTAACTATGAATTGAAGTGGACAACCACATGTCATATTCCAAGAGTAATGGATTCTAAAATAATCTCAATTATAGCACTATACTTGGCATAATTGTTGGTCATGAGACCAAGATAATTCCACCTAAGTTCACAAGCTAGTTATGGGAGAAAAATTCACCCAAGCCACATAAGTGTTGTTCCAAGTGTACTGAATGGCACCACTAGTGAATATGATGTACACAAATGTGGTTGATGAAATATATCAAATAATAACTGCAAATTATAATCATGAACCAAAATCCATAGTAAGCTCAAAATGAAAATGAAAACATAATATACAACATCTACAAGGTTGTCACTAGACATTACTACCCAGGCATAATATTTCGTTAGATAGATATCATTGCAAGGCTCATCCAAAGGGGTCCCTTATTAATCAACCAACTCATAATATCCATTTTGAAAAACACATTTCATAGTGTGATGATTGTGCCACATAGGAAAATTTTTCCATCCCCCACTTTATCATGGTCCCAATCATATACCAAGACCAAGTCTCCTTTAGAAAATATGTGAGGATGAACATTTTTATCATATTGAATTTTGATGTACTTCTTATGATCTCATTGGTGATAGATGCCTCTCAATGATGTTCATCAAGGCATACCATATACACAAGGCATTATTCCTCAATGGAGGTATTGGTTAAGAGCTCCAAAACTAATTTCAATGAAGGGATCTTGCATTCAATCAGGATAACTATCTCCACAACATGCACAATCTAGAATGAGGTGAAACTGGTGGTATTTTTTACTAAGATACAATATGCCCAAAGAGTGGAAAATAACATCAAATTATAATTGGTTTTTTTCTTATTAACTATCTTCTAGAGCACGATATTTAACACCTTGTTAAGATATTCCACTTGATCATTAGTTTGAGGATATTACGGTGTTGATTTTTCTTTCCAAAAACCCAACTTAGCATCTAATTTTGTCATCATTTTAATTTGAAAATCAGAACCGTGATCTATAGTGATCCCTTGAGGCACACAAAACCTAACAATAATGTGATTGAATATAAAAAGGGTCACTTTAGTGTCATCATTTACATATAAGGTTGGCATAGCCTCTACTGACTTAGTGAAGTAGTCAACATCCACAATAATGTACTTGTTGGCGGGCCCCAATATTGTCATCCTTTTATCTAATTTTTTGGCATCCTTTACATACTTTTCATCCATCTTTCTAGCCTTTACTTACCCTTTTCTCACTCAAGTGACACCTTTGGCATGAGGTACTTATTGGCTTGTATTTTATCATATTTGTTTGATTGTTTGATCATAAGTATAAGAAGTTATTTATTCTTAACAACTTGCACAAATGTTGCAGAAGTTGTATGCTATAGGTCTACTACAGAAAAGCTATAGATTAGTCATGCAAACCCGACAACAAATATTTGGAAACTCTATAGCCCAACTGCAAAAACTCTAAAACAAAGCCATAGATGATTTTAGTGGATAAATTTTGGAAATGGGCTAGTTTTCCATGGTTTTTCCCAAAAAATGATTCACCAATTTCTATTTTTTCTAAAAACAATTCACCCAAATTCCATAGAACAAAATTATTTTAGCTTAAAAATCACCAAAATTTTATAGAAACTATATAAAATCCTTAGAAATTTGAATACTTTTACCAAACTATCGCCAAACATTTTACATTTTTCATACTAAGGAATAGTGATATTAGCCCAGGTTTCTACATTTTAACACAAATTTCCATCCTTGAAATTATTCTTGAACAAAGCTGTGAAAATTCTACAACAAGGCTATAAAATTGTTTGGACTGTGAATCAAGAATGACAATTCCTGAGTTTTTATCCAAGAATCTAGAAGCTATGTGTGGCATGGAGCTATGGATTATTTTGGAAGTTATGAAAGTGGTGCATAAAGACAAAACATGATTTACATCTTGTAATGAATATGGTGTTTGACCAACTCAACAATAGTTTTGGGTTGGACAGTTTGGAAACACCAATGCTCGAGTTTTGGAAAAAGAACAAGATTATGATTATCTCATGCTAGCTTTATGGTAATTATTGTTAAACACAACTTGAGAATCGTTGGTTCTCAATATTGTCTAGATCTATTTTCCTTAGTTTAGATATTCATAGATCACTATAAAAACAAACCTCTCGCTCTTGTAAAGGTAGTGGAGAATGTACAAATAATACACTAAATATATAACTTCTTTTAGTTGAGCTATTGTTTTAATAAAAAAAATCAGGATTTGTTCTTTCCTTTATACATGTTTGTGTGAAGTTGATTTAGAAAATGTTGTTCCCTTTCTAGATCTATGTATGAGGAGGCAAGGCCCACTCCAATAGGACAAGTGTTGCAGTAGTTAATTTTGTAGGATTACAATTGCTAGTAATTTATATTTAAAGTTATTTGCATTCAAAAATTAAGTATTGTGTCATACTTTATATTTTCATGTAGCTTATTACTATGATGATAAAAAGAGTTAAATTTCCTAAAATGAATTATCATTTAGATTCTAATTGTGAGTAGTGTGATTACTTCCATTTTCCTATCGACTAACATCCCCCTGATAAATAGAGTTACATTTTTGTGGAAGATTGGAATTATTAATTTCTTTAAATAAGATTATCATATCTAGAAAGGGACAAAGAGATATGATAACCAGAATTACAAAAACATCCAGGGGAAGCATCACTAGAGAAGATATTGGAAACCTACTAGAGGAATTTAAGATTGATATACTCAGTTCCTTGAGTTCGCATATGGACACCTTGCAATTGGAAATAATATTGGAACATGGGAACAAATGAAAAAAATATTCCTAAAAAATTATTAGGATTATTGAAAGAACAAAGTTAGTAAATAAGAAATCTTTAGGATGTCTCAAAATTAAGACGATAATCTACAAGACTACGTAGAATGATTCCAATATAATTTACAGTAGTTAAAATAGAGTAAGTTGGATGATGAAACTTTATGAATAATCATGTTGAGATGAATCAAATATGATTGCATTGATTGTCTGGTTATAATGGGTGCTAGATATGTATCCTAACTAAGCTATGGCAATATTTGTAACCTTTGTAAAAGGTACTCAAGAGGAACTTCCAAGCCAGGGAAAGGACCACGAGATATGCTAACCAGAATTAGAAAAACATCTAGGGGAAGCATAAGTAGAGAATATATTGGAAACCTACTAGAGGACTTTAATATTGATATACTAAGTTCCTTGAGTTCTTAGTTGGACACCTTGTAGGTGAAAATGAAGCAATATCAAGAATAAATATATTTAATAATATTATACCTCGAGTGTAGAAAGAAGAATCCCTTGAAATATTGTCCATTAAACAACATCAAGATCTGAAGAATCTGTAAACAATAGCACAATACTAACAGTTGTCCCTCTATGCCTTTGTTAAAAGAATTTTACCAAGGAGCGATCATGGAATCCAATTATATTTTCCTCATCACTCAAAAATGGCCTTGGCAACCTCATCCCCCAGGTATGACCTCTAATCCTCTATCACCTTATAATTATTATTGGATTAAACAATAGTTGTAGCCTTGGTATCCCTCCATGCCCCACCAATAGTGGACACCTCATCCAACCCAAAATCACCCATGGTAGAAAGTATGGCGAAATCCTCCTTTCAGGAAATAGTAATGGACCCCTCTCAAATTCTCTTAACAAGAAGAAGCTCCACCTATGCATTTCACCCCACAACAACAAATATATTTTCCTACTAATAACCCACAACCACGACCACTACTTCCTGCACAACCCATTGTTAACCCAAATAATAAGGCATCCCATCCTACCTATATTGTTGAGTTTCTTAGTTACCCTACCTATTCCATCTCATTCTTGGAATGTCATGATATTCAATGATGATCTGGGAGAACCCTCAATAAAGGAACTTCTCCTATTATCACAGAACATGATAAGGACGATGTTCAAGATCCTACATTAAACCAGTCTGATGATCATTCAGATGACTAATATCTTGCAACACTTCATCCCACTCCTCCTGAGACTTTAGGCCAACTACAATCCATAGAGTCTAGACCATTTCCTTCATACCTAAAGAGGTTGAGTCTCGAAAACCCCCCTACTCAGCTCAAGTTTTACTTCTTGGGAGATTTAAAGAATGTGTATATAATAATTGCATTAT
>JASDQU010241076.1:49836-61451 GCA_032191745.1 Picea mariana | reverse complement strand
CATGCCCAGCAACCATGTCCATGCATCTTCATCCTTCTTGTGATCACCATCAGATGTAGGAGGTTTGATTTTGTTCATTTCTCCTCATAGCTCATCCACCCCAGACCTCTTTTTCTTCCTGACAGGGGATGGACTTGAGCTGTTGTGTGCTCTCTTATTGGAATGCCTCGAGGAGTGGTGGTGATTTCTGCTAACACTTTTGGCTCTTCTTTTCTCATCAGGAGGCCTGTGACTTCCAGATTTGCTTGAACCACTCTCCTTGTCCAATTTATTTTATATTCGGTTCAATATCTGCAATAACTTCATGTTCAAGTCATCCTATTGCTCCTTGGATTTCATAAGCCTTTCATTATCATCTTTATGGCTTTGGACATCCTTCTGCAAATTTTTAATGGTCTCTTCCATATTCATGTTTTCATCTCTTCCTTCTCCGTGTCCATTGGATTTTTTTCCTTTAATGCCCAAATGGACATCCATCCCTATGATATCATCCTCCTGACTGTAAGTCCCCTGTGTCTCCTCCATTCCTATGGACTATGTGTTGATCCTAATCTGATCTAGTTGTTGTTAACTATGCAAAATGTGCAGGCAACAAAACTTTGTCAGGCCAACTGTTTCAACAATTTCATGAAAATAATATATATAAGAATTATTTCTTTTGATTTCCTAGAAATTTGAATGCCCAGATCAATTTTCTGGGTGGATATTTAGGTTCCACTTTCCAATACCTTTCCAACACATGATCCCATGCTCAATTCCAAGTCTTGAGCAGAAAGTTATGGCTATTTGAAATTTGCCCATTAATGTTTCTGTTCATTTTTCAACTTGGCGCAACTCTGCGTTGCAATTATGCATTTTTGCACCTACTCCTTTGGATTTTTCATAGGATCTCAATTGGGTTTCCTCATATACATATCATGGACACTTTGTCCAATTTTTAGCTCATTCTGGGTTCTTGGCTGCTAGTCACGGCCTGCTGAAGTTCTAGGCCAAAATACCATATTGTAACTAATATGCTACAGGTACCTTATTTTCCATATTAAGAACTTTTAACATGCCCAGAAATTTAATTGAGCTCTGGGAATGTATTCTATGGCTCAATAGATTTCCATTGACTTCTCTTGCGCCTCAATCTGATTCCATAGTAGAAAGTTATGGCTATTTGAAGTTAGATGGGTCTTAAAATTTACCCTTCACTGTTTGTGTTGTAACTTTCTCATAAAAGCTTCCTTTGACGAACAGTTTACACCATTAGAAATATCTCTCCGAGCTCTTTTATGTGAGCTGCAGAGACAGGGTGTGCCTTGGAACACTCTATTCTCGTGCTTTTTGAGTGCCTAAAAACACTCTGAAGGGCCTCAAAAACACGTTGCAAAAAATGACGTTCAAATAATATAAAACGTCGCAGAAAATCACTGTTTTTTTGTTGTTTTTCACCCTTCAAACAACTTCGCGTGCACAAATTTCAACCTGTAAACCAATATTCACCATGAAAAACAACAACACAAGGTAAATTGTGCTTTGCGCACTTTAAAACCACTATGTATCACTTCTCTATCGTGCTAGTATCTTGCACGGATTACTTTTGTGTCACACGCCATTATCCACCGCGCGCAGTTTTTGTATCGCGTGTTACTATTCCGTGTGCATTATACTCTATGTGTTGCAGCATGCTAGTGCTTAGTATGTCTCCACCGCGCACCAAAAATCTACGCGCACCACTAAATAAATTGTTGCACGACCACATTTACCCACATTGCGCGCGCAACTACCATACTCCACTACGCTGTGCCAATACTGCACACACCATGTATGCCATTATTATGAGTGTGCACACCGTGCAATGCTAAATTCAGCGCGTGCTCTTGTACACCAACATTTTTCTGCGTGGCGCCCAAAATTTACCGCGCACACCTGCACACTAGCATTTTTTCGTGCGGCACCAAAATGTAGCATGGACACCTCCACACTAAAATTTTTCTGTGTGCACCAGCACGCCAATATATTTCTACACAGTTTGAATTTTACCTATCACAAGATTTTCACTGCGCATCATGCGTTTTTAGTGCGCCCACCTATGCACATTCATTTTTATGTGCATCAATTCTTCGTGAATTCCGCTGCATAAATTGGGGCTTTTGGCTTAACTTTTTCCCCAATTTACCATCGACATTTTGCAACCATGAAATTTGTTCAATTTCAACCCAATACACCATTTCAACCTATGCAACAACAAATCATTGTAAGTTGACATTTATGGAACAAATTTATCAAAAATCAATTCGCGAATTGATAATTTTAACCACTAAACTCGCTCCATCTATCATGGCTTCACTGTAACTTCAAATTCGACCCATTCTAGATAAAAAAATTCTAGAACAGATATTAAAACAATAATATCTCATCACTTGGCCAAATTTCTCCATTTTCTCTTGAATTTAACAATAAAAATTGGGGCTTTCCCCCAATTTCGCCCAGTTGTTCTTACTTTTTACCATCGATGCTCTAGAAACTGAAATTTGGCCACTTCGAAATAAATCCTCTGTGACATTTCGCTTCAACTCAACTTTCTCAACCCATCCAGGATCAATGTTGAAAATTGAAGCTCTAATATCATATTGTAATGTCCCCGACCATCTATGTCGGGCCACGCTACCCTAGAGAACTCTTACGTTCTCTCTACAGAACATATTGTAACATACCCAGCATCCAATTGAGATATGCCACTTTTGAACTGCATGCAATTAAAATATATACACATAGAACTCTTGTGGAAGCATTATATATCAAACGTAATCCTATAAATACATCTGTAAATACACAAATTCACACTGAAATAACAGTAAACATATACATGCAACATATATAGAAAATACCCATAAAAATAAGCACGTAAATAACAATGCAACATGTAAATTTATCACACAATTGGCACTTATCTTAGTAAGAATCTCACCAACTGCGTTTATACCTTCCATGAACCTCCCAGCCTTAGACCACATTTTTCATCACTCTCAATAGTGAGTCACCCCTGAGCTGAGACTAAACTCCACCCAGGTAAAGGGATTCCTAACCAGGCTAAAGGCTCATGGACAACAGTAAAGACTACGTCTCAGGTGCCAAATCAAACTAAAAACCTACAATCCCTCATTCCCCACATGCATGACCCACCTAGGAAGTGTGCCCCTTCTCTGGTCAACATTCCTTTGACTACCCCACTTCCTTTCAAGGATTCAACAACAGGCCAGATAGGAAGTCTCAGAGCAGTGTAGCTGCAGTTTAGCACCTTCAGGAAACCAATTGCCAACAATTCTCTCACCCAGAGAATTTCTCATGGGCCTGACAACCCACCTCTTCAATATCCCATGGGCCTGACAATCTGCTTCTTCATTCAAGCTCCCAAGCTAATCAGATACACCGACACAAAATGACTATGGATACAGGTTCAGGTATAGTCATGAAGATATGAAGGATAGCTCAATGGGTGTGTGCATGCTCATGATTGACTAGATGAATGAATGATAGAAGGAATGATGGAAAATATGGGAAAATGAACCAAGTACCAACAATATGTATGCATGTCCCCAACTTGACACTTGTCATGTTGGGAGCTACTTTGGCCCACTTGTCCCCAAATTTAGAAATTAGGATAAAATAATTATCCATACTTTATGATTTAAGAAATATTAATATAATAATCCTTTTTGGATTAAGCTTCCTAGATTAGCCCTTTTCCTTAAATTTTAGCCCCACCCTTTCCCTAACTAGTGGAGTTTAGTCCCCCATCTCTTTTATTGTGGTCGGTCTGCGCGCAGTGATGTATTTATATTAATTATGAGACATATACAAAAATAGGTGCACTGGCCTTTAACATCTAAGATTTCTGGCCTAATCAAAACATAAGCATCCTAGATTATAATAACTAGCTCACCATCCTATAATATGCAACATATACACAAAAAGTTACCTGGCCTCAAAATCGTGCGCACTTAAGTTGTTGCACGCGGTATCCAAGAATTTGTACACTTCATCATTTTACTGCGTAGCACAAGTGCTCACTATGCCATGAGAGGTGCATACACAATGATATCAAGCAACTCACCATCTTAAGTACATTTTCATTTACATTACAATTGGGTTCGGCCTTAGGGATATTACAGTTCCTATCATGACTAGCTTCCAACCAATGGAGAACTAGTGATAGGTGTGTTCATAGATTGTAGCTCTAACAATTCCTTGTTTAGAGAATACTCTACTACTAGTCACATCTATCAGACAAGTAATCATGAGGATCTTGTTCCAACAGTAATTAGTTTTCAAGACACACAACATAAATAAAACTATAGAATATATCAATTAAAATTAACTATTGGATGATGTCATGCCTTCTACAAGAATTATAATAATTGAAATTGCAAGGATAAAAATATTATGTAAGCAAATAAAATCAAACTATTTCTAATACACAAGTAAAACATAACTAGGGATCTACTTCTGAGATGAAGGGGGTCATGCCTTCACTCATAAGTACGCCTATTATGCACGTACAATTTCAGACAATCGGGATATGAACATGAATAGAATTGTCTTTTATTTCATTATAAAAACATAGTACAATATATGAACAGAGTCTCAGTCCTCCCTTTTATTTCTAAATATCACTGTCGATCCTCAGAAAAGAATTCCTCCAATACTTATATAATTAAATTTCAACAGAACAAGTGTTTCGGGTGCATCCAATCCCGTACCAAGTTCACTAAAGATATTCAAGAATTTACAATATCTTATTTGGACAAATTAATGAACAGAAAAAAAAATACATATTTGGTCATCTCTTTATGATTTCATGACTGAAGGTATGAAATCCCAATGTATGTGCATGTTGCATGATTCAATCTCCTAGAATTTTGACCACAAACATCGGTTTCATCATTGGAGATTTGAAAAAATTAGACACTAGGAATCCATGTGTGCATGTTCCTCAACATAACTCATGTCTGTTATTTGGCTGGGAAGTTCAACAAGTATCATAACCTTCGAGGTAGTAATAAGATCTTGTCAAGACACTACAAGAACAATTCGATAATCTCATCAACTTGAACAATTAAAATATATCTTATTCATTAAAACACGGGAAATGCAATATTAGACTAAAATAATTACCTCTTGAGTCAAAAATTCACTTTAAAGGTAAAATGGTAAATAGATGTCATCATGAGGTAGAAAAATAGGTAAATGGAAAGGTAAATGATCAAAGTGATATCCAGCAGATTGTACCAAACATACCAAAATGGGGACCCTATAATGCACATGTACACTCACAGGCTTAACATTATATAGTAATGAGAAGATGGCCTTTCTTGTGTCTATTTATAGAAAAAAACATAAGTGGTTACCACTATCTGTAATAATAGTTTCAACCATGCTTAAAATTGTGAAAATTTCAAAAGTTCAAGAATGTTACTAAATTCTTCTTGGATTGTGGACCTTGTAAACCTTGTGACCATGATCAAATGAAAAGAAAGAGAGCATGAACAAGTAGGAAATGATGCTTTATGTAATAATCCCACCCTTGATTCACTCCATGACTATGGGCTCTTGAATTTTTTCAAGAGTCAAAACATGTGGAGCTAGGTGATGCTACTAGAGAGGCTGTCGAGTATTGGGATCTCAATGACTAGGTTTTCTAGATTGGAAAATAAACTTTTCATTTAGATGTAAAGGACATCTATTTCCTAATAGGACTATCTTAATGAAGGATAATGGTAGTCTTGAAAGGAGCGGGTGGAGGTGAATCTACTATCATGGTAAGAAAGTACATCCATACATGTTGTGTAGCAAGGGCTCAAAAATGTAGGAATCAACTTCTTATTCAAGCCATTTAGGATTTGCAGCTTAGGTCCATCATGTTTGTGATCATGCAAATTGTGGGTTTGACTATGCCACATCTTACCTCTCAACCCTTGATGCAGTATGGCATTGGTGTTTGAGGTCCACTATCTATGACTAGTGTTTAGGATTGGTGGTCAACATGAGGCTCTAGACCCAGTCAAAGGGGTGGAAATTTGGGGACCATTTGAGTGTATGTAGGACAAGGAGGTAGACATAGCTCAAATATGCTAACATTTTATGCTCATTCTTCCATAAAAGAGTTATAGACATGCATCCCTGAATTTTCACTCCTTTGACTAGGCCCAGGGATCCCAATATTTGGAGATGGACGAACCTCATGACCAATTTAAGACGAAGACTCCACATGAGTACCTTTGGACAAGACTTGTTTTACTAGTGCGTTGAGAAAATCATGGTGGTTGATTATTTCCCCTATGTTGGGATAGAATTTCAACACAATCTAGAGTTGGTTTTACTCCCCAGATCCCAATGGGGCCCCAAAGGTGAGACAAAATAAATTAACTTTTTCAAATGTTTTTTGAATATTTTTGGATTTTCAAAAATTAATTTATTTTTATGGTTTGAAAAGGTGTAAGTATTTTTTTTATGCAAAGTGACTAACATGGCATGTTCTAGTCACACAAATGTAGTTCTGGTGTACCCAGATTGGTTTCTCAAGAACCACCTCTAAGTCAAATAGGAGGATTAGCTAAAGGAGGGTGAGGATGAAACAAAAGATAATGGAACACTTTGATATCTATATAAGAACCTCAAGGGTTTGACCATGGGGGTACCCATGGCTCACATAGACGATGTCCCAATATGTCTCTAGAGGCATGTGTGGGGAGTGCCCTGACCATAAACTACTAGAAAGAGATTCCACAATGATTTTATGTTTCCACGACACACATGAATATTTTGACCTTGAGGATTAGTCTTCATGATACTCCATTTTTAATGCTAGTGGATATAAGGTTTATTGATATCATCAAAGGTTGTATGTCTAATTTTTGTATATTGGCATTGACATGTTTTGTACATGACATAGGTTTTATGCTATGTACATATGGATTCAATTCTACTTATGTTTGCAAAGATGCGTTTATATTTAATTTCCATGATTATTGTACATGCATGTTTTTAATGATTTTTAATGTAACAAATTCCAATTGAGAACATAATTAGATAATGAATCAACCAATTCATTAAACCTTCTTGGGACATGTACATAAGTAATAAACTCAAAATGATAATAAATAAGTCGCTTGTAAATACTTTCGAAGAAGAGTAGGATCATGCACATGATATATATTATTTAGTTGTGGCACCACTAACTATGAATTGAAGTGGACAACCACATGTCATATTCCAAGAGTAATGGATTCTAAAATAATCTCAATGATAGCACTATACTTGGCATAATTGTTGGTCATGAGACCAAGATAATTCCACCTAAGTTCACAAGCTAGTTGTGGGAGAAAAATTCACCCAAGCCACATAAGTGTTGTTCCAAGTGTATTGAATGGCACCACTAACTATGAATTGAAGTGGACAACCACATATCATATTCCAAGAGTAATGGATTCTAAAATAATCTCAATTATAGCACTATACTTGGCATAATTGTTGGTCATGAGACCAAGATAATTCCACCTAAGTTCTCAAGCTAGTTGTGGGAGAAAAATTCACCCAAGCCACATAAGTGTTGTTCCATGTGTACTGAATGGCACCACTAGTGAATATGATGTACACAAATGTGGTTGATGAAATCTATCAAATAATAACAACAAATTATAAGCATGAACCAAAATCCATAGTAAGCACAAAATGAAAATGAAAACATAATATACAACATCTATAAGGTTGTCACTAGACATTACTACCTAGGCATAATATTTCTTTAGATAGATCTCATTGCAAGGCTCATCCAAAGGGGTCCCTTATTAATCAACCAACTCATAATATCCATTTTGAAAAACACATTTCATAGTGTGATGACTGTGCCACATAGGAAAATTTTACCATCCCCCACTTTATCATGGTCCCGATCATATACCAAGACCAAGTCTCCTTTAGAAAATATGTGAGGATGAACATTTTTATCATATGGAATTTTGATGTACTTCTTATGATCTCATTGGTGATAGATGCCTCTCAATGATGTTCATCAAGGCATACCATATACAAAAGGCATTATTCCTCAATGGAGGTATTGGTTAAGAACTCCAAAACTAATTTCAATGAAGGGATGTTGCATTCAATCGGGATCACTATCTCTACAACATGCACAATCTAGAATGAGGTGAAACTGGTGGTATTTTTTACTAAGATACAATATGCCCAAAAAGTGGAAAATAACATCAAATTATAATTGGTTTTTTTCTTATTAACTATCCTCTAGAGCATGATATTTAACACCTTGTTAAGATATTCCACTTGATCATTAGTTTGAGGATAATACGGTGTTGATTTTTCTTTCCAAAAACCCAACTTAGCAGCTAATTTTGTCATCATTTTAATTTGAAAATCAGAACCATGATATATAGTGATCCCTTGAGGCACACAAAACCTAACAATAATGTGATTGAATATAAAAAGGGTCACTTTAGTGTCATCATTTACATACAAGGTTGGCATAGCCTCTATTGACTTAGTGAAGTAGTCAACATCCACAATAATGTACTTGTTGGCAGGCCCCAATATTGTCATCCCTTTATCTAATTTTTTGGCATCCTTTACATGATTTTCATCCATATTTCTAGCCTTTACTTACCCTTTTCTCACTCAAGTGACACTTTTGGCATGAGGTACTTATTGGCTTGTATTTTATCATATTTGTTTGATTGTTTGATCATAAGTAGAAGAAGTTATTTATTCTTAACGACTTGCACAAATGTTGCAGAAGTTGTATGCTATAGGTCTACTACAGAAAAGCTATAGATTAGTCATGCAAACCCTACAACAAATATTTGGAAACTCTATAGACCAACTGCAAAAACTCTAAAACAAAGCCATAGATGATTTTAGGGGATAAATTTTGCAAATGGGCTAGTTTTCCATGGTTTTTCCCAAAAAATGATTCACCAATTTCTATTTTTTCTAAAAACAATTCACCCAAATTCCATAGAACAAAATTATTTTACCTTAAAAATCACTAAAATTTTATAGAAACTATATAAAATCCTTAGAAATTTGAATACTTTTACCAAACTATTGCCAAACATTTTACATTTTTCATATTAAGGAATAGTGATATTAGCCCAGGTTTCTACATTTTAACACAAATTTCCATCCTTAAAATTATTCTTGAACAAAGCTGTGAAAATTCTACAACAAGGCTATATAATTTTTTGGAACGTGAATCGAGAATGACAATTCCTGAGTTTTTAACCAAGAATCTAGAAGCTACGTGTGGCATGGAGCTATGGATTATTTTGGAAGCTATGAAAGTGGTGCATAAAGACAAAACATGATTTGCATCTTGTAATGAATATGGTATTTGACCAACCCAACAATAGTTTTCGGTTGGACAGTTTGGAAACACCAATGCTCGAGTTTTGGAAAAAAAACAAGATCATGATTATCTCATGCTAGCTTTATGGTAATTATTGTTAAACACAACTTGAGAATTGTTGGTTCTCAATATTGTCTAGATCTATTTTCCTTAGTTTAGATTTTCATAGATCACTATAAAAACAAACCTCTCACTCTTGTAAAGGTAGTGGAGAATGTACAAAGAATACACTAAAGATATAACTTCTTTTAGTTGAGCTATTGTTTTAATAAAAAAAATCAGGATTTGTTCTTTCCTTTATACATGTGTGTGTGAAGTTGATTTAGAAAATGTTGTTCCCTTTCTAGATCTATGTTTGAGGAGGCAAGGCCCACTCCAATAGGACAAGTGTTGCAGTAGTTAATTTTGTAGGATTACAATTGCTAGTAATTTATGTTTAAAGTTATTTGCATTCAAAAATTAAGTATTGTGTCATACTTTATATTTTCATGTAGCTTATTACTATGATGATAAAAAGAGTTAAATTTCCTAAAATGAATTATCATTTAGATTCTAATTGTGAGTAGTGTGATTACTTCCATTTTCCTATCGACTAACATCCCCCTGATAAATAGAGTTACATTTTTGTGGAAGATTGGAATTATTAATTTCTTTAAATAAGATTATCATATCTAGAAAGGGACAAAGAGATATGATAACCAGAATTACAAAAACATCCAGGGGAAGCATCACTAGAGAAGATATTGGAAACCTACTAGAGGAATTTAAGATTGATATACTCAGTTCCTTGAGTTCGCATATGGACACCTTGCAATTGGAAATAATATTGGAACATGGGAACAAATGAAAAAAATATTCCTAAAAAATTATTAGGATTATTGAAAGAACAAAGTTAGTAAATAAGAAATCTTTAGGATGTCTCAAAATTAAGACGATAATCTACAAGACTACGTAGAATGATTCCAATATAATTTACAGTAGTTAAAATAGAGTAAGTTGGATGATGAAACTTTATGAATAATCATGTTGAGATGAATCAAATATGATTGCATTGATTGTCTGGTTATAATGGGTGCTAGATATGTATCCTAACTAAGCTATGGCAATATTTGTAACCTTTGTAAAAGGTACTCAAGAGGAACTTCCAAGCCAGGGAAAGGACCACGAGATATGCTAACCAGAATTAGAAAAACATCTAGGGGAAGCATAAGTAGAGAATATATTGGAAACCTACTAGAGGACTTTAATATTGATATACTAAGTTCCTTGAGTTCTTAGTTGGACACCTTGTAGGTGAAAATGAAGCAATATCAAGAATAAATATATTTAATAATATTATACCTCGAGTGTAGAAAGAAGAATCCCTTGAAATATTGTCCATTAAACAACATCAAGATCTGAAGAATCTGTAAACAATAGCACAATACTAACAGTTGTCCCTCTATGCCTTTGTTAAAAGAATTTTACCAAGGAGCGATCATGGAATCCAATTATATTTTCCTCATCACTCAAAAATGGCCTTGGCAACCTCATCCCCCAGGTATGACCTCTAATCCTCTATCACCTTATAATTATTATTGGATTAAACAATAGTTGTAGCCTTGGTATCCCTCCATGCCCCACCAATAGTGGACACCTCATCCAACCCAAAATCACCCATGGTAGAAAGTATGGCGAAATCCTCCTTTCAGGAAATAGTAATGGACCCCTCTCAAATTCTCTTAACAAGAAGAAGCTCCACCTATGCATTTCACCCCACAACAACAAATATATTTTCCTACTAATAACCCACAACCACGACCACTACTTCCTGCACAACCCATTGTTAACCCAAATAATAAGGCATCCCATCCTACCTATATTGTTGAGTTTCTTAGTTACCCTACCTATTCCATCTCATTCTTGGAATGTCATGATATTCAATGATGATCTGGGAGAACCCTCAATAAAGGAACTTCTCCTATTATCACAGAACATGATAAGGACGATGTTCAAGATCCTACATTAAACCAGTCTGATGATCATTCAGATGACTAATATCTTGCAACACTTCATCCCACTCCTCCTGAGACTTTAGGCCAACTACAATCCATAGAGTCTAGACCATTTCCTTCATACCTAAAGAGGTTGAGTCTCGAAAACCCCCCTACTCAGCTCAAGTTTTACTTCTTGGGAGATTTAAAGAATGTGTATATAATAATTGCATTAT
>JASDQU010241076.1:7594-25683 GCA_032191745.1 Picea mariana | reverse complement strand
TCAAAAGTAAATATTGGATAAAATCAATGAATGAAGAACTAGACCAAATATAAAAGAATTAGACTTGGGAACTATTCCCAAAACCCAAGGACAAAAATTTGATAGGATCCAAGTGAATCTTCAAGAAAAAACTAAATGAAAATGGGGATATTATAAAGAACAAAGCCAGATTAGTTTGCAAAGGATATTCCCATGTAGAAGTTATTGATTTTGAAGATACTTTCTCTCCAACAACAAGAATTGAGGCCATCATAATGTTCTTGGCATTTGCATGCTTCAGAAATTTTAAAATATATCAGATGGATGTCAAGTTAGCATTCCCTAATGGAACACTACAAGAAGAAGTCTATATTGATCAACCAAAAGGATTCATGTTATCAGAAAATAAGGACTATGTGTTAAAGCTGAAAAAGGCCCTATATGGTCTTAAACAAGCCCCTAGAGCATGGTTCTCTAGGCTTGCTCAATACCTACAAAAACAAGGATATAAGAGAGGGACTACTGACAACAACCTATACATCAAAATTGAGGATCAAAACATGATTTTTTTGGTGGTATATGTAGATGATATCATATTTGGGAGTAATCTCACTCCACTAAGAAGAAAATTTGCAACCAAAATGAAAGAAGAGTTTGAAATGTCTATGATGGGAGAATTGCCATTTTTCTTAGGTTTACAAGTAAATCAAACAAAAAATGGAATATTCATTTCAAAAACCAAATATATCAAGGAAATGCTGAATAAATTTCAAATGGAAGACATTAAACCTATGAGTACTCCCATGGTCACTGGATGTAAACTAAGTCTAGAAGATGACTCACCAAAATTGCACCAAACGATGTATAGATCAATGGTTGGAAGTTTTCTCTATTCAACAACAACAAGACCTGACATCATGGAAGTTGTAGGACTCATGGGGAGATTTCAATCTGCACCTAAAGAAACTCACTTAAAAGTAATAAAATTAATCTTTGGATACCTTCAAGGCACCCTATAGTTTGGATTATGGTATCCAAAAGATAAATACTTCAATCTAACTGCATATATTGATGCAGATTGGAATGGTAGCATAGATGATAGGAAAAGCACCATTGGAGGAGAAATTTTTCTTAGGAAAAAGTCTGGTAACATGGTTAAGCAAGAAACAAACATCCACATCACTCTCTACAGTAGAGGCATAATACATTGTTGTTGCATCATGTTGCACACAAGTTCTTTGGATGAAGCAAACTTTAGAAGATGTACAAATAAGATATAATAATCCCATTACTATTAACTGTGATAACACTAATGCCATAAGTATCTCTAAAAATCTAGTCATGCATTCTAAAACCAAACACATCCCAATTAAATACCATTCCCTAAGAGATCGGGTTACCCAAAAAATAGTTAAAATAGTGTATGTAGACACCAAAGAACAGATTGCAGATATTTTCACAAAATCTTTTCCTAGGAGTACTTTTGAAAATCTTCGATAGAAATTAGGAGTAATTCAAAAACCTAATTAAAAACCATAAAATCATATCAGAATGCGCACATGGCTAGGGGGAGAACTGCCGCAGGGGGAGTGAAGAAATATCCCCTCTTTCATTGTTGTCAAAGGGGGAGGAAATTGATAAGGGCATAAATTTCAAAAAAGAAAAAGGTTGCCATCAATGCCAAAGGGGGGGATTGTTGGACATATTTTCATTAATGTGTTGTCATTGATGTCAACAACCGATGTCATTATGATGTGATGATGATTTTTTATGAAAAACATGCAGAAGAAACATCAACGGATGGAATTCCCAACTAGTCAATGATCTCGATCAGTTAGAATCCAAGTACAAAAATGAAAAACTCAGAAGAGAAAGTACATTGTATACATGCGATTGGGATTAAAATCCCCATAGTAAAACTACAAAAGAATCGAGGAAGAATAGTGTTCAATGATATAAGATTTCGGGACAAACTAGGACCGTCGGATCTGGAAGCTACTCGAGGTTTAATCGGGGAATCTCATTTCGGGATAATTGAGAAGTGGGAGCGAATAACCTAAAGTTTTGAAGGCCAAAATGAATCTATACCATTGATCTATAACTGATCACAATCGTTGGATCAAGGATTCACGATATCCCGAAATAGCTGAAATCCCAACAACCATTGGATCTTGTTAAGATTTTTGCGTCAAAGATGGATTGTTATATGAAGTCAAGTTACTCGAGGTTTAATCAAGGAATCGCATTTCAGGAGAATTGGGAAGTGGGAGCGAATAACCCAAAGTGTTGAAGGATGAAATGAATCTAGACCATTGATCTAGAACTGATCATAGTCATTGGATCAAAGATTCACGAGATCTCGAAATAGTTGAAATGCCAACAACCGTTGGATCTTGTTAAATCCTTTCACGTCAAATATGGATTGTTAGATGAATTCAATATACTCGATGTTTATTCGGGGAATATCACTTCGGGAGAATTGGGAAGTGGGAGCGAATAACCCAAAGTTTCGAAGGACGAAATGAATCTATACCATTGATATAGAACTAATCAGAGTTGTTGGATCAAGGATTCACGAGATCCTGAAATAGCCGAAATCATGACAACCATTAGATTGTGTTAATCCTTTTGTGTCAAATATGGATTGTTAGATGAAGTCAATATACTCGAGGTTTATTCAGGGAATCTCACTTCGGAAGAATTGGGAAGTGGGAGCGAATAACCCAAATTCCCAAAGGGTGAAATAAATATGGACCATTGATCTAAGAGTTGATCACAATCATTGTATCAAGGATTCATATGAACCTACGACTAGGAGGAGGACATGTGCCACGTCAGGAGATCCACGTCAACAAGGACACATGGCACAATCAAATTGTGACAAGTGTCAAGGTCTAGTTGTGATTTTAGTTACACTCAAGTCTCAAATCTGAGTGACACATTGCAGCCCCTCGGCCAATGCCAAGTCAGCAGTGACGTCAACAAGTTATGACACTCTGGGAATTTGTCCTTCAGTGGAAACCAACAATTATTGTTACGAGGAAAATATCTCTATCGATAGGGGTAAACCAAAACAGATGGAAATGACTGCAGAAATAAACTCTTGTCTCAGGTATGCTATATAAGTAAATATGCTAAAAATACAAGATAAAGAGCCTACCTTGTCCAAACATTCGATGAAGTCCACTGTTGAGCACTTGACTAAAAATAATACACCTGCAACTTGTCCTCAACAACTAAGAAACGCAAGCATATGGTGATAATATATAAATTTATCATGTTTAATAGCATAATCCATCAACATTCATAAAAAATATTCCCATGGAATAACAATTCAAATATTTGCAAGATATTAATTAGATGACAAAATAAAATTTCTATTCAAATGTAATCANTTATGATTTTAGTTACACTCAAGTCTCAAATCTGAGTGACACATTGCAGCCCCTCAGCCAGTGCCAAGTCAGCAGTGACATCAACAAGTTATGACACTCCGGGAATTTGTCCTTCGGTGGAAACCAACAATTATTGTTACGAGGAAAATATCTCTATCGATAGGGGTAAACCAAAACAAACGGAAATGACTGCAGAAATCAACTCTTATCTCAGGTATGCTATAAAAGTAAATATGCTAAAAATACAAGATAAAGAGCCTACCTTGTCCAAACATTCGATGAAGTCCACTGTTGAGCACTTGACTAAAAAAAATACTCCTGCAACTTGTCCTCAACAACCAATAAATGCAAGCATATGGTGATAATATATAAATTTATCACGTTTAATAGCATAATCCATCAACATTCATAAAAAATATTCCCATGGAATAACAATTCAAATATTTGCAAGATATTAATTGGACGAGAAAATAGCATTTCTATTAAAATGCAATCAGCAGAAGTGAACAAATTACAAACTTCCATGTCGACATGGCTTGGAACCGAGAAAATAAGTCCCTTCCGACTGGGCCTCCACCACTTCAATCCTCCACCAAAGGCAACCTCATATAATAGAGGCAATGAGGTTCTCAATCAAGTAGGGAAGAGTTTGGGGGTTGAACAATGTGTTCAGACTTAAAAGGACAAAGGGATGCAAACTCAATATGAAGTGAATAATTTTTCTAGAGTAACTTTGCTCACAAAGTTGAATTCTTCTCCTCTTTTCCATGTCTTGGATATGGCCCATTTATAGCCTTCAAATGGAACTGAAGAGTCGAGTCAGAACGTTTTCAATATATGGAAGGTCAAGGATCATGGATCCCATGACGTGACATGGAAACCTGACACTGTTTTTTAATTTTGGGCACAAAACTCAATGTACACGAGATATAATGGTGCAACCTGCATATACACATGTTGTATAATAGTTAGGGTGCGTATATGTGGAAAAATATTGTTTTTAGCTCTTGTATTTGCAAAAAGGGACATCAAGTCTGCATAGGGAAATGGAAAAAGGCCTTCTAAGCAACTTTTCATAGGGTGAGGAAAATATTTCTATAACAGATGCCCCCTAATGTGTGAGGTCAAAGGAGTATATGCGATGGCCAAAATACATTATAATACCCATAAGTTGAGTAATGGAGATTCAACTAGAAGAACTAGTTTCTCATCTATAATGACTTTGCGCCAATGAATGCTAATTTGAATTACATTGCAGATCCATTTGAAAATATATCAAACAGTTGTTCATGGCCATGAATAGGCAATACAAAGGTGGCTATATATCAAATTCTGTCATATTCATGAAAAAGGCCCAGTAAAACCAGTCTCAAAATCAATCTGAATAGATTTGTATACAATGGAGTATAATCTGATCCCCCATGATCACTGAAGTCACATATGTACTGGTCCAATGAGAGATAGAAACATCTCAGGAAAGTTGTGACTATGAACTTGTTGTTCCTGAGATTACACTTAAGGCTCAAAGAGTAATTTCAAGGCATAAAAAATTTATGGAATGTTTTAAAAGGTACTTTTTCTTCCGTTGATTATATGAGAATTAACCCTTAAATGAAATTAATAACTGAACAGGACAGAGGCCATGTTTCGTCATCTGAGTTGAGTAATAAAATCAAGTGATATGAGAGAAAATTACAAAACAGTTAAACAAAATGATGCATCAATGACAGATGAATCTTACCTTGTTTACAGTAGAAGAAAATATAGAATGCACCCTTAAAAGGATATAAGATACAATGATCCAAGTAACTTGCAAGTAATTTATTTACTAATAGAAAATAACGAGGAAAAACTTCTTCCTTATAAAATGACTGATAACTTGTGATTACAGTCGATGTTGTACTAAATTGCAACCACTCACTTATCAAGGAGTAACATAAATAAAACTAGAGATATCGAATACAAGAAGAGCACATAACTCAAACTGCACAAAATTTGGAATCCCTGTCTGCACTTGTATTGATACTCACAAAGGATGAGTTTTCTTAGTTACAGTATGGAAAGAAGAAGCCTTTCTTAAGTCTTCAAACTATGAATTTATACAAAAATGATCCCAACTCTATATGGTTGGAATTCTCATAATTCAAAAACATTAAATATTACAAATTAAAAAATGAAACGTTTCATGTACAAATTTATGTCTCTTTTCCTACTGGAAGGGACGTTTATTCTTCGCATACTCTAGCTCGAAAAATAGTTGGTCTCTAATCATGACTTGTGCATCATTTGTTCCCAGACAAGCTGGCTTTCCCTTGCTCAACGCACTAAACGCATATTCCCACAAATTGCACCACCATCCTGGAGGGCTCTGTGGTATCATTTGCCTCAAAGGTATTAAAAATCCTTTCTATATGAGGCAGATTATCTTCCACCCTCCTAGATTCTAGAGATAGAGACTGTAGTCTTAAGCTAGGGTTGACTATCCATTTATTCATTGGAGTAAGTTCAACCTGTTTCAATTGTAAAATTTTGGCCCAGACTTCTTCCATACTTGCTTTGAAATCAGATTGATTTTTTTCCATATCAATCTATACTAGGGCCTCAGAGATATTATATCTTCCCATGTATAGTGACTCTTTGTCAATAACATATAATGCTTCTTCAAAAGATCTTTTCACCTCCCTGGAAAATATTTTACTTTCAACTATATTAGCCTCCCATGTCTTAAGTATTATATCTCCTCAGGTTTGTTTTGAGAGGGACAACCTGGTGACCCTGGAAACTTCCTCCTTTGTTTTTGACAAGACAACCTACTGGAATGTAACTCTAGCTGCAGTGGCCTCCTTCTCTTTTATGCAAATATTATCTAAAGATCATTCTACCAGTTGATAATAGTCTTGAATGCCTTCTATTTTAGTCAAAAGGCTTCGTTGGGTTGATCCCATCTTCTCATGTACCTCTAAATATTGGGCTTGGAAAGATGATATATCCACTGCTTCTTTTTTGGTCAAGATTATTTTCACTTGCAATCGTTTGACCAATTCCCTGCTTGCCTGTGAATTTCTCTACATCAAGGCTAATCTTGAGCTGTTGAATTTCCTTCCTATCGTGGGCTCTAATATTCTCAATGCCTTTATTCATCTCTATATTGAATCCCTTCTCTACAATATTTATTTTTTCCTGCAACTGGCTCACCAACAGATCCTTCTTCTTCAACTTTTCCTTCAGGTTTCCCACCAAAAACTGGTTTGCAATGGAAAAGGCTCCTAATGAATCTGCCACGTCTGTAGCGAAATCTATTTCTTCTTGGGCATGTCCATCATACAATACTCTATTCTTCATTATAGCCACACCCTCCCTATGATGTATTTCTCTTTTTACTACAACCTTTCTCTTCTTGCTAAAGAAGATGCTAGAAGGGGGCATCTCTTCTACAAAAATAGGCATGAGATCTTTTATGAATAACACTTCGGCACTAGGGTTCCCTCTACTGGATTGTATCGACATGATATATTGAATGGGGTTGTCGATATCAGAGGATGGTTGTTTCCTGGCTGTATCAGTAACTGATTTACATGGTGTGAATGGTGGTAGTTATTCTCCCATTTTTATCGAGGCTTCAGCCTGAGCTTTAGCTTGATCACCTGCTAGGTTTTCCAACGCGGTGTCCTCCACATGAATCGAAACCTTGGTTTTCTCTATATGTTCTTAAACATCCTATCCACTGGATCTCCCTATTTCGGTGCTCTAGGTCTCAATTCTTTGTGCAGTCGGAGGCATCGTGGTTTCTCCCTGCAATACTTTAGGAAGGCCATTTCTTTGATGCTTCTGGAAGTTATAAAAATCGACCAATTTATCTAGATCCAGATCTTGAACTCAACTCAAGACCTCGTAATAGAACCTTGCTCCTTAGAATATTTCATCCTAAGGAGAATATTCAAGTTCATATCTTTTCAAATTGTAGAGGGCCATGTCATTACCTATGACCTTCTGCGGATTGTGTTTCTTGAATTCGATATTTACCATATTGATATCTTCCAGGGCCGCGACTTCTAATTTCGAATGGCCGAAATACGACAGAGAAAACATACCAATCATAATGGGAAAGGTGGTTCATACCCTTTTCTGTACTACTTTCATCTCCTTACTAGTTCCCCCATGCATAGTTTGATGTTCTACTTCATGTCACACCAATCAATCTGGTAAAAATTCAAGCAGAGCATGTGGAGGAGATGAACAATTGAAAACCCTAATATAGGGGAAATTCTCTTCAATCTACTAGTCTGATATCTTGCCCAGATTAGCCACTATTTTGTCAGAAATCCTGGGAGGTGGGAAAACATATATAGCGGTATGCATCGGTGCCACCACCCAGTTATAGATTTCGTAGAAGAAATCTTTCACTGTATCTTCCCAAAGTTTCGAATGATAAACATGTATGGGCTTGAGACTAGTTGGAGTCCAGTTCCAGCCCATCAGAGGAAAAGGTGTCATAAAATAGACAACGTCCATGATGTAAGATGACATGAAAAATGGGGCAGGTTTCCCCTTGGATTTGAGTGACTGATATTCTATAATCTCCCTAACCAAATTGTCTGACAACATCTTGGCCCAATCAAAAGAATACCCATCTACTATTGTTTGTATAATAGGCACCCACGGTAATGAAAAATGGGTTGTTTTTTCCCTCCCATAGAGTCTACACATCATCATTTCTATATACATCATGTGAGGCTCTAGTGAGGAAACTATGTATACGCCATGGGAGTCGGATCTGAACTTCTCAGGGAAAGAGAAACAATCCTTAATTAAGTTGGGCAAGTTTCTTCCATATTGGGTGCATTCCTTCTTGCCAAAGTCCATTAGGAAGTTGACATTGTAAATTAAATTGGGTGTTGGAGAAAATTTGTACATTACCTGTAAATGTTATGGCCGGAAAGACCCAACTATGACCTTTTTTGAATTGAAGATGGTCCTGGTCGGGATATCAACATTTTCTAGTGCCCAGCCAATCATATCATTGTAAGGCATGAATCTAGGCCTCGTTTCTATCTTATGTAGCTCTGATTAAGAAACAGGTTTGTATTTGGTAGCCAGGGTCTCTGTCTCCTCGTCACCTGAATCATCTGGGCAGTTGACCAATTCATGTTGTAGAATATTGAATACTTGCGTCCATGATTTAATGGTGTCTATGATTCTGGGTGAAGTGTCAAAAAAGACATCTGTGTTCTAGCTCCAACTTTCACCAGAAGTTTTAATTTATTTTCGTGGAGCCATGGTATCAGACCTCAGAACTCTGTTATCTGTCACAGGAAATGCACAAAATTCTTTGTCTTGAAAACTTTCTTCTTATTAAAAACGCACAATGAAATTCAAAATTAAATCTCCTTTTCCTTTAATGGCATCGATTTACCAATACTTGAGGTGACGAAGCATTTACTTTCCTTAATGAATAAGATTTATGAGGTGTTATGAGATCTTATTCGAAATGATTGTCGTAGATTGATTATTAATGTCATTAATGTCTGGTGGTTCATTATCGGGAAAAGCATAGATGAAATTTGAATTTATTTTTGTTATGATTCAACGAAATATTAATCACGAGATAATTGTCATTAATGTATTAGTTAATTGCACTTATTGTTAAGTAAATTTTGGAATTTTGGATCTCGGGATATCCTATAACAGTTCAAGATGTGATTTCCGAAATGCGAAATCACAATGTGATTAATTAATTTTAATCATGTTTAACCCTTTTAAATAATCATGTTTAACCTCAAATATTTCAGGGTTTTGGATCTCGAGATATTGAAAGTTGGTCGAGGAAGGATCCCTGAAATGTAAAATCATGATGTGATTAATTAATCGTTACTTGTTTTTAATCCTTAACCTGGCTTAATACTTAAGACATTTTTGGAGTTTGGGCTTCAGGATATTGAAATTTTCTCAAGGCAAGACCCCTAAAATGAGAAATCGCAATGTGATTAATTAATAGTTAATCATTTTTAATCCTTAATTAACCCGACTTAATACTTAAGATATTTCAAGATTTCATGTATCGGGACTTTGAAGGTGGGGCATGTTAACACAACTGAAGTGCGAAACTCCAAAATCCAAAATCGCGAAGTACTCTTTGGTGATTTGATTTGATTTTTAACGAGTAGGAGGCTCCATAGTTTCTAAGGTTTTAGGATCATTTGATTAGATGGAAGAGCTTATCGACAATGAGAATCAAGAGCTTGTTGTTTTTATTTTAATGGGAATGAAATCCATTTAAAGTTCAAAGTTTAGAAATATATATGTGTTCCAACAGAACTAATGTCTTCAACTCTTCCACATGTTACGCCAAAGGTGCAAGTCTACATCGTGTGAATAAAGGAGTTGAGGTCAAACACAATGAGACTTTGTTTGATTACTGATCATTAAGGTATACCGTTAACAAATGCGAGACAACCTATTGATAATGAAAGTAGGTATCAAGGCATCGAGTACATTCTTACAAGTGTGAATAAAGGTGTCGGGGTAAAACACTTGAAGAATCCATCGATCAAGAGACATTGATGTATTTCCAATTGTCAATGGTGGGAGAACCTCCCACTAATGACTACAAGCCTCTAGGTACTCACAAGACTCTAGGTCTCATTTCCAGAATGGATGGGCTTCATTTGATGGAAGGGGACCCATTGAAAGGAGAGAATTGAGGGATCTCTCATCATTCAGCACGAGGTACAAAGCAGGATCTTGATGATTTGGAGGAAATCAGATGAAAAACATGTTCATGAACCAATGACCCCGTGCGTCTTTCGCATGTGCCAGATGTAAGAAGTACATGAAAAAGACCCTTTGGATAGAAGCCAATAAGGAAAATTGCTCACAAAGGCGAGGAAACCACCAATAAGGCTAATCGCATCCAATACACTGCATGAATCCCGATGTGTGAATATATTTCTTGTCGTCGAATAGAAGGGAAACCTCCTAGTCAACGACCAATGATGAAATGTCGACTGCTAGGTTCAAGGTTACCTACCAATAATGAAAGTAGGAACAGGGTGCACAATAGGACTATAATTTCATGTAATTCTGAGACATACTTAGGGTATGGACGACATGCAAATTCAAGAGTTCTGAGGAATTGCTGACACAGATTGATAGACATCCTTTGAACAAGAGCATGATACATATGGAATACTCTGGAAGCATAGACTCAACGATGAAAATTTGAGATGCGAGAGGCATCAATCAAACTCTCCATAGGGACTAGAAGAGTAAACAGTCGAGGGAGAAAAATCTACATAACAAGCTCATCTTCCTAAGGTCATGCTAAACCCAAAATTTTAATGACAAGTAGACTAAAAAATTATTTGATATGTTCAAAGGTGACACGACTGCTACCAATATAAGATAATATTCTTTCCCCGCCCATCCTCTTTTGTTTTTTCATAGTCAAATGAATGCTATAATACATAGGAGGAAATGAGTGTCACAAGTAAGAAACTAGTTCGAGTGGTGGAACATACCTATGATCAATGAAAGGAGGTGCATGGGGGAGATGGACACTCAGGGGAATGTTTCCTCTTGGGTATAGGGTGGCAAGCTGCAAAGGATATAAACAAGGCTCTGATTGGTTGATGATGCAAACTATTGAGGTGATAGGATTATAATGCAAAAGAGAGAACTGACAATAGGATCAATATTGCAAGCAAGAGAATGAGATGCAATTACAACTTAACACCAAAAAATGTCCTTTTTCATAATCTTAGTCTAATTGGTTTGAAAAAGGGGTAAACATGTACCAAATAGATTTCCTTTGTAATCCAATTTATGAGTGTGAAAGAAACAAGTTCACTCTAAAATTGTTTCTCTTTTTGAGAGAGTCAGAAAAGAGCTTAAACCAGACTTGTTGGAAGTCCTCTAGGTATAGGTCAGCATGCTTATGAGTAAGAAATGAGGTTCAAACATAAATTCATGTATTAGCTACAAGGGACTCCCGATCCTACGGAAAAAAATCTCTACACGGGCATCGAATGGAGCAGGGGATCTAACTAGGGTACACATGTTTGGTAAGTCTCTACCATTCGATAATGAAACTTCTAGTTGCAGATAGAAGGTTTTGTGTCGCTATTAAATGGGTTCGTACCTAAGGCATATGAGCTACATTCATAGGATGATGCAATTGTGCATGATGGATTGGTGACCTATCCTATATGTTGGATGATGAAAATACATGTCCAAAGCTACGAATGAGTGACATGGCCCTGAAAAATGCAAGAATTCCTGGATAAAATCACCAAAACCAACTCCATCCATTGTCGTATTAGTCCATTAGGAAAAAAAATTGTATAAAACTATGTAAAGTGCATAAATTTTTTCTATAAATAGTAAAAAAAACAATTTTACTATACCATTTGTATTTTTTACCCAAATAGTGCATTTTGGACCAAATTGCCCCTGAAATTCAATTGTTGATTGTGGGAGCCATGAATGAGGAAATCAACAACCGTTTAGACCAGGTAATTCATATTTCTCCTCTCTTTATTTATAGTGGATTAAAATTTGTAATTAGGTCTCATTTTTTTAGCATTTTAGGGTGCAACTTATAAACTAAGGTGTACATGGTCTATAGATCATTGGGTCACATATACGCATACCTATATGCGATTTTTTTCAAAATAGACAACATATAAGAATCCCTATATGCAACTGTGTACACTATAGCTCACGCACATGTCCGTGGATAAGGTTTTTAAAATGTTTCTAACTCAAAAAATGGTTTAAATTTTGTAGGATGGTGCTAGAGTGGAGAGAAAGAGAGAATGAAGAGGTGGATTATGTAGTGGAGAGAGATCCAGGGGCCCAGATGGCCTTAAAAATATGTGGGCTATACAATTTTTTTTCTCTCAAAGGTATGAGGGCTCAAGTGAGACTTCTTCAGCTACTTGTGAACTACTGGGATCTGGATACTGAGACCTTCAACCTTGATGGAAAACCATTGAGGATTGAAGTTGAGGACGTCTACTTATTGATAGTATTGTTGCGTCTAGGTGAGGTGGTCAATCTCAAATCCCGAGGAGCTAGGAGTGGCATGAACATAGAGGATTACATAGGCACTCATTGCATTGTAGGTACCAAGAAGGTAGGGAGCCAACTCCCGATCAGAGCGATTAACAATTTGAGTCTCAAGATTGTTGTCCTAGTGTTGACACGGATCACAGGGTCTAAGTATTTGCACAAAGAATTGAGGCCACTTATGTTCTATTCAATGGAGTGCTTGTGACCCATGGTTTACGACTAGTGCACCTCATTACTAGCCAACATGAAGAGCCAACTAACAAACTACAAACTGGGTAGAAAGAGGAACTTCNTTGAGATTGTTCTTTATGGTCCTCGTGATCCTGCCATGGCACGATGGATCGAGGTGATGAGGCGCTAGGGGGTGGTATGGTTCCAAAACCCTACAACGATGAGTTTTTCTTCTGGTGGAGTCGGCAAGTGATATCTCTTGAGGACTACCCTTACGTAGGGATTGACTTCAGAGGAGATATGTACATTTATTTACCACCAGGCTCTGCCTACAGAGACATAGGTATGTCAAAGATTTTTAATATCTCAATTTTTTTTGTCTAATAAAACAAAAATATTTTTAGATGATATCATGTACTAACTAAACATGTATGTGATGTAGATGTAGGTCCACGACAGCCGGACATAATTCCATGACATCGATGAAGGAACTGGGGGGATGAGCCAGCGGGAGGGGACGTTGATAGAGTTCTTCAAAACATGTAGGTCAACCTGTCTCATTTGACACAGAGGATTACCATGGTTTAGGTGGAGGATTTGCTGGAGGCGATGCAGAGACAGGTGGTAGGTGTGTCCCGTTCTTGGGTACGACTCTTTCGATGTCTCGAAAACTCCATAGTATGCTATCATAACACACATCTGGAACCACAAGCGTAGATGTCGTGACTATTGTATGATCGGTCGTATATGTATTTTGAGGGTGTCAGCCCCAATTTTGTACTATAACATCATATTGTTTGGAGAGATTAAATATATAAAAGCATTGATCTTTGGCTTTACTTATGTGACAATGTGTACATTCATGAAAGTCTTTTATTTTCTTTCATTATGTGACAAATGCCAATCTAAAAAAAAAATAGCATATGCATCAGATACATAATTAGAACTTATAGGTATGTGATGATAAGTAATAAAATCAAAATGTTGTTCTAAAAGTCGTACTCATAATAATCGTTGGCGTAGAGTAGGGTCTCGCACATGGTAACTATCGTTCAACTGACATACTACTAATTGGGAATCAAGGAGAAATTCTAACAAGTGAATACCATGAGAAATGTCATCGTGTAAAAGTTCTATAACAATGCTATAACCGGCCACATTATTTGTGGATGGCCCTAGGAAAATGCCACCTGAAGACACCAATAGACCCTCGGGTGAGTAAACAACCCAAGTGGTGGAAGCCAAGTTCTGTGTATGACGACTAGCCCCATCTGTGAAACATAAGTAGACCAAAGAATTCATTTACATATTCTTACCAAGGGAAAACTTGATAAGCAAGTTGAAGATAAAAACAAAGGGAATATATATATACACTAAAATACATTAGCATACAAAGAGTTATGCCCAAGCTTGGGGCTCAAGCGTAATATATTTTCAAATAGAGCCCATTCCTAGGATCAGCCAATATGTTCCTTTCATAATCTTCTAATTCATAGGCTCCTTTTTCTAAGACACGTCACACAATATAGGGACCATGCCACATGGATTTGAACTTGCCTTCCCCCACTGGTTCCTTGGCTTGGTCATATAAAAGGACCAAGTCACCCTTAGCATACTGTTGAGGAAAGACAGACTTATCATATTGGACCTTGACACATATTTTATTCGCTTCGATAGTCATGGAGTTGTCTCGACATTGCTCGTCTAGACTCTCTAGGTGTATGAGGCGTTGTTTGAGATAAGAAGTGTCAGGTAGGAGCGCAACTTCCAGTCTAAGAGAAGGGATTTCTAATTCAATAGGTAGGATCAACTCCACACCATGCACTAACTAAAAAGGAGAAAAAATGGTGGAAGTCTTAACTGAGGTTCGGTATGCCCAAAGCGATGGGTAAAGCATGATATGCCAGTCATATTTTCTCTGGCTGACAGTTTTCTGAAAAATGGTCTTGAGAGACTTGTTTACGACGTCTACTTGTCCATTTTTTTGGGGGTAGTAAGGGGGAAAATGACCATGTTTAAACCCCAGTTTGATGCTAATTATTTCATCATTTCATTTTGAAAGTGACTTCCCTAATTAGTGACAATCTCACTCGGGATTCTAAACCTGGCTATAATTTGATTGAACACGAAGAAAGAAACATTATTACCATCATATTTAACTGTAGGCCTGGCCTCATCCCAATTAGTAAAGTAATCTATGACCACAATAATGTGATGATGCCCCCCAGCTAAAGTTGGGTTGCAATCCACAAAATCCACCCCCCACTTGGTGAAGGGACCAACGGTAATGACTAGATGCGAGCGCATTTTCTGAGTGAACACCTGGCAGGGGTGGCACTTCTTAACCGCTTCGACACAATCTTTAAAAATAGACATCCAAAAATAATCATCTCACAAAATTTTATGGGTCTTCGCAAGCCCGGAAAGATGACCACCACAAGCCCCACGTTGGTATTCATTTAGAATGAACTCAACTTCTTCGGTAGTAAAACAATGACGTAGGATATTTTCTACTCCTCGACAATATAGAGTTTCGTCTATGATAAGGTATTTCTTAGCTTGGTATCGTATATGTCATCAGTCATCTCGCAAGAGATGTTGAGGGAACTTCAAAGTTTGTGTTCATCCACAAATGAATCAACATGAATAACATCCTCATCTAACCGAGGGAAGTTGGATATTAACTCTATAAAAACTAGTACCTTTTGTACTTCCCGAAAGTGAAATCGAGATCAAATTCTTGTAGAATGACAATCCATTTATTGTACTTTCCCCCTATGATATGCCTAGTAAGGATGTATTGAAATGGATTTGAAATAAGAAACCATAATAGTTTTTCAAAGAAATATATGGTGTTATAATCTTTGAACTGTGTGAATGGCATCCAAAGCTAGCTTTTCAACATAAGAATATTTGAGTTCAAGGCCGACTAAATTTTAACTAAGATAGTAAATGACATGCTCACAAAGCTCATCATTCTCTTTAACCGACACCATACCAATCGTCTCTTTGGGCACTGCGACATAAAGCAAGTAACCTATACCATAGTCAAGAGACTTCAGCAGAGGCGTCGATACCAAGGATTTCTTCAAAGAATAGAAGTATTCTTAGGCTCACTCATCCTAGATAAAAGGAGTGTCCTTATTTAAGAGACGCATGAAAACCTTAGTAATATTGGCATATTTCACTATAAACCGTCGTAAAAAGTTAGCTTTCCCCTGTAAACCTTGAAGTTGATGAATAGTGCACAGGGGAGGAAATCGAAGTATTGCCTCAACCTTTAACGGATCTACCATGATCCTAGTATTAGAGACTAAAAATCCTAGAATTCAACCTGACCTAACACAAAATATGCATTTATGAGGGTTCAAATGGATGCAATAATAGCGACATCTTTCAAAAACTAGTAGAAGGTGTTTAGGGTGATCCACTCTCTTACGGGAGTGAGCAGTGAGATCGTCAAGATAGGCTTTGAATATATGCTCTAGATCGTGAAATGTGAAGTTCATGGTTCATTGGAAGGTTTCTCAGACATTCTTAAGGCCGAAACACATATTTCGGTATGAAACTATACCCTAAGGGAAAATAAATGATGTCTTATGTTGGTCCTCAGTCTTAATATGAATTTGTTTATACCCTGAATATCCATCCATAAAAGAAAAAACTTTGTTTCCCACACATTCATCGAGAATATGATCAATGAAGGGTGTCGGGAAGTTTTCTTTGGGACAAGATTTATTCAGATCATGAAAATCCATGCATACACGGATGGTTCCTTTCTTTTTATTCACAGGAACGGGATTGGATATCCATTCAGTCAAGGGAAATGGGTAGATAAAGCTCGTGTTAAGCAGATTTTCTACGTCTTACTTAATAGCAGGGGCCTTCCTAGGATTGACATCTTTAAGTCGTCGTCGAAAAGGCTTAGCATTTGGGTAGGTTTTGATCTCATGTTTGACCATTCAAGGATCGATTCCTGGCATCTCTTCATATGAACAAGCGAATACATCTCGGAATTCCTTGAAGAGGGTGTAGATCAGAATTTCTTTCGGTGAACAATCTAGTCCGATGTATACATTTTCAACCTTGACAGGAATAAGAGAGATATTGATCATGACGGTAGGAGAGATACTCACCATGTTTACTTCAGCATAAATGTCGTGCTTATCAAGTGGAACTATGGCATGACCAACTATCTCGCTCAAGGTAGATCTAAAATCATCTTGTTTGATCCTGGCAAGCTTTGGGAGAAAATAAGACCGATGTTACATATCATCCCATGGTCTGTCAGAGCCATTCATGGCCTCTACGATAGCTTCATCTGAAGGTAAACTATCATCGAGATAGTCATGTGAACAAGACGATGGAGTGGCCCACACGAGCTCTAGAAAAGGATCCTCCTCGTCCGTCTGTGAGGTAACAGGATCTGGATCAAAGGAAGAGTCAAGAACAACCTGATACGCTATCTCTGTTGCCGATAGTGGCATGGCCATTCCATTATGTGACTGACCTTCACAAGATGCAGTCGAGGAAGGTAGGGTCCAAGGATCCTTAAAATACGAAGTGCGGAAAGGAACATACCTTTTTGACGAAGAAGACCTACTGGACATGATGTATATGTGATGAACTGGTTCCATGAAGTCGAAGGTACCCATAAGGGATGAATACATTCTGACACTAATATTCTCAGTTTTTGACTGAGAACTTTCGATCACAGGGATCGATGGTCCAACCAATGCATTGGGGCTATCATATGAAAAGGACAACTGGTCAATTGTCATGATCTTCCCATCACGAGGAAATAAAATAGTGTGGAAGATGGATGACATGATTACAGTCAGAGCATAATTCCAATTGGTGTGTCCTAGTAACAAGTTATAGTCGAGGGGAACATCAACCACCTCGACATCCACCTCTACCGTCTTCCCACCTAACTGGACTAGGAAGGCAGGAATAATATCATGAGGGTGGAAGGAACGACTGTCAAAAGTAGTCAACATGGTCGAAGATTGAGAGAGGTTCAGAGAGCCGAGGGATTTCCAATAGAACAGGGACATCACACATGTTGCAACACCTTCATCAACAACAGTAGGTTTGATGGTATACTTTGAGTAACCCACGTGGATTTGGAATCCCACATGGTAATGAAAGCGAGGCTTCACATCCATGAAGTCAAACTTGATAACTTTAGAGCCAAAAGGATCTAGAGCTCCAATGCATATACCAAGGCATCCCTCTGTGAAAGACACATCTAGAGTACCTCCAGAGCCGACATTGCAAAAGGGGTTTGACCCAGGTCCTCAACAATAGAGTAATTTTGTGTGGCTCTAGCATTTGGATTGTGGGTAGAGAACTTGAGTACTCCTTTTGGAATACAAGGCAGGGGCTCTAGTTTTTCGAACTATAAAGGCATCTTCGGAGGAGGGGGAGACTCTAGACCAGGTACAATGTGTGAAGAACTTTAATCGTGAGACC